>ML100933.1:20160-34898 GCA_003697995.1 Taxidea taxus jeffersonii | reverse complement strand
AAAATCAAGACCCATCTACCTGCTGTCTTCGAGGGACTCATTTTAGACCTGAAGACACAGTGAGGGGATGGAGAAACATCTATCATGCATAAGGATGTCAAAAGAAAGTCAGAGTGGCAATACTTATTTTGAACAAAATAGACTTTAAAACAAACATTGTAACAAGAGACAAAAAAAGACCCTATATAATAATAAAGGGGACAATCCAACAGGAAGATATAACAATTATAAATACTTATGTCCCTAACATGAAAACACCCAAATATATGACACAATTAATAACCAACATAAAGGAACTAATAGATAGTAATACAATAATAGTAGGGAACTTTAACACCCCACAAACATTGATGGGCAGATTATCCAAACAGAAACTCAACAAGAAAACAGTGGCTTTGAATGACACCCTGGAACAGATTGATTTAACAGACATATTCAGAACATTCCATCCTAAAGCAGCAGAATACTCATTCTTTTCAAGTACACATGGAGCATTCTCCAGAATAGATCACATATTAGCCCATCTCAACAAATTCAAGAATGTTGAAATCATGCCATTCGTCTTTTCTGACCATGATGCTATGAGACTTGAAATCAACAAGACAAAATCTGGGAAGACCACAAATACATGGAGGTTAAACAACATGCTACTAAACAATGAAGGTATCAACCAGGAAATAAAAGAAGAAAAAAATTTTTTTTAAGATTTTTATTTATTTATTTGATAGAGATCACAAGTAGGCAGAGAGGCAGAGAGAGAGAGAGGAGGAAGCAGGCTGTCCGCAGAGTGGAGAGCCCGATGCAGGACTCGATCCCACGACCCTGGGATCATGACCCGAGCCGAAGGCAGCAGCTTTAACCCACTGAGCCACCCAGGCGCCCCTAAAAGAAGAAATTTTTAAAAAGTACATGAAAACAAATAAAATGAAAACACATGGTCTAAAACCTTTGGGATGTGGCAAAAGGGATTCTAAGAGGGACGTTTATAGCAGTATAAGCCTACCACAAGAAGAAAGAAAAAAAATCTCAAATGAACAATCTAATTACTCAGTTAAAGGAATTAGAAAAAGAACAACAAACAAAACCTAAAACCAGCACAAGGAAGGAAGGGATAAACATTAGAGCAGAAATAAATGATATTGAAACTAAAACAAAGAAACAAACAAAACAACAACAGTAATACAAGAAATCAATGAAACCAAAAGCTGGTTCTCTTTTTTTTTTTAAGATTTTATTTATTCATTCGACAGAGAGAGACATAGCGAGAGAGGGAACACAAGCAGGGGGAGTGGGAGAGGAAGAAGCAGCCCGCCCACCAAGCAGGGTGCCCAACGTGGGACTCAGTCCTAGGACCCTGATATCATGACCTGTTCCAAAGGCAGACACTTAATGACTGAGCCACCCAAGCACCCCAGAAGTTGGTCCTTTTCTAAAAATCAACAAAAATAGTATTATCTGTCAATAATCACTCTCAACATGAATGTCCTAAATGCAATGTCCTAAATAAAATGGCATACGGTTGTAGATTGGATAAAAAGACAGGACCCATCCATATGCTGTCTACAAGAGACTCATTTTGAACCTAAAGATACATCTAGACTGAAAGTGAAGAGATGCAGAACCACCTTTCATGCCAACAGGCCTCAAAAGAAAGCTGGGGTATCAATTCTCATATCAAACAATTTAGATTTTAAGCTAAAGACTGTAATTAAAGATACAGAAGGACACTATATCATTCTTAAAGGGTCTATCCAACAAGAAGATCTAACAATTATAAATATCTATGCCCCCAACATGGGAGCAGCCAACTACGTAAGCCAACTGTTAACCAAAATAAAAAGATTTATTGATAATAATACGTTAATTGTAGACCTTAACATTCCACTCTCAGCAATAGACTGAGATCAACTAAGCAGAAAATCAACAAAGAAACAAGAGCTTTGAATGACACACTGGATCAGATGGACCTCATAGATATATACAGAACATTCCCTCCTAAAACAACAGAATACTTATTCTTCTTGAGTGCACATGGACCTTTCTCCAGAATAGACCATATACTCGGTCACAAATCAGGTCTCAACTGATACCAAAAGACTGAGATTATTCCCTGCATATTCTCAGGCCACAATGCTTTGAAACTGGCACTCAATCACAAGAAAAACTTTGGGAGAAATTCAAACACTTGGAAGCTAAAAACCATCCTGCTCAAGAATGTTTGGATCAGGCCGACCTCGTGGCGCAACGGTAGCGCGTCTGACTCCAAGAATGTTTGGATCAACCAGGAAATCAAAGAAGAACTTAAATTATTCATGGAAAACAATGAGAATGAAGATATTAAGATATTAATATCAGTCCAAAACCTATGAAATATGGCAAAGGCAGTCCTGAGGGGGAAATACATAGCCATCCAAGCCTCACTCAAAAAAATAGAAAAATCCCAAGTGCACAAACTCTCTTTACACCTTAAAGAACTGGAGAATCAACAACAAATTAAGCCAACCCCATGCACAAGAAGGGAAATAATCTAGATTAGAGCAGATATCAATGAATTAGAAACCAAAGATACAGTAGAACACATCAACGAAACTAGGAGCTGGTTCTTTTTTTTTTTTTTTTAAGATTTTATTTATTTATTTGACAGAGATCACAAGCAGGCAGAGAGGCAGGCAGCAAGAGAGAGGAGGAAGCAGACTCCCTGCTGGGCAGAGAGCTCAATGTGGGGCTTGATCCCAGAACCCCAGGACCATGACCCGAGCGGAAGGCAGAGGCTTTAACCCACTGAGCCACCCAGGTGCCCCGAAGCTGGTTCTTTGAAAGAATTAATAAGATAGGGGTGCCTGGGTGGCTCAGTGGATTAAAGCCTCTGCCTTGGGCTCAGGTCATGATCACAGGGTCCTGCGATCGAGCCCCGCATCGGGCTCTCTGCTCAGCAGGGAGCCTGCTTCCTCCTCTCTCTCTCTGCCTCTCTGCCTGCTTGTGATCTCTGTCTCTCAGATAAATAATAAATAAATAAAAATTTAAGATAGATAAACCACTGGCCAGACTAATCCAAAAGAAAAGAGAAAGGACTCAAATTAATAAAATGATGAATGAAAGGGGAGAGATCACGGCTAACACTACGGAAATAGAAACAATCATCAGAAATGATTATCAACAGTTATAAGCCAATAAGTTAAGCAATGTAGTAGAAATGGATGCATTCCTGGAAACCTATAAGCTCCCAAGACTGAAACAGGAAGAAATTAACAACCTAAATAGACCAATAACTATTTATGAGATTGAAGGAGTGTTCAAAGTCCTCCCAAAAAACAAGTCCAGGGCCCGATGGGTTGCCTGTGGAATTCTACCAAACATTCAAAGAAGAAATAAAAAAAGAAGGAAAACTTCCAGACTCTTTCTATAAAGCCAGCATTACCTTGATCCCAAAACCAGGCAAAGACCCCATCAAAAAGCGGAATTTCAGACCAATATCCCTGATAAATATGGATGCCAAGATTCTCAACAAGACCCTAGCTAATAGGATCCAACAGTTCATTAAAAAGATTATCCACAACAGGGATGCCTGGGTGGTTCAGTTGGTTAAGCGGCTGCCTTCAGCTCAGGTCATGATCCCAGCATCCCGGGATCGAGTCCTGCATCGGGCTCCTTGCTTGGCAGAGAGCCTGCTTCTCCCTCTGCCTCTGCCTGCCTCTCTGTCTGCCTGTGCTTGTTCTTGCTCTCTCTCTCTCTCTCTCTCTGACAAATAAATAAATAAATAAAATCTTTTAAAAAAAAAAATTAAAAAAAAATTATCCACAACAAATAGGTCGGATTTATCCCTGGGATGCAAGGGTGGTTCAACATTCACAAATCAATCAATGTGATAGAACAAATTAATAAGAGAAGAGAGAAAAATCACATGGTCCTCTCAACTGATGCAGAAAAAGCATTTGCTAAAATACAGCACCCTCTCTTGAATAAAACTCTTCAGAGTTTAGGGATAGAGGGAACATTCCTCAACTTCACAAAATCCATCTATGAAAAACCCACAGTGATTATCATTCTCAATAGGGAAAAGCTGAGAGGTTTTCCCCTTAAGATCAGAAACATGACAAGGATGCCCACTCTCACCACTATGTTCAACATAGTACTAGAAGTCCTAACATCAGCAATCAGACAAAAAAAAAAAAAAATGGAATAAAAGATATTCAAATTGGCAAAGAAGAAACTAAACACTCTCTCTTCACAGATGACATGATATGTTATGTGGAAAACCAAAAAGAGACCATCCCGAAACTACTACAACTCATACAGTAATTCAGTAATGTGGCAGGATACAAAATCGACCCACAGAAATCAGTTGCTTTCTTATACACTAACAATGAAACTGTAGAAAGAGAAATTAAGGAATCGATTCCATTTACAATAGCACCAAAAACCATAAGATACCTTAGAATAAACCTAACCAAAGAGGTAAAGGATATATAATCTAGAAACTACCAAACACTCATGAAAGAAATTGAAGAAGACACAAAAAGATGGAAAAACATTCCATGCTCATGGATCAGACGAATAAACATTGTGAAAATGTCTATGCTACCCAGAGCATCTATACTTTCAGTGCCATCCCAATCAAAATGCCATTGTCATTTTTTAAAGTGCTGGAATAAACAATCCTAAAATTTGTATGGAACCACAAAAGACCCCAAATTGCCAAGGAAATGTTGAAAAAGAAAAACAAAGCTGGGGGCATCACGTTGCCTGATTTCATGCGATATAACAAAGCTGTGATCACCAAGACAGCATGGTACTGGCACAAAAACAGACACACAGACCAATGGAACTGAGTAAAGAGCCCAGATATGGACCCTCAACTCTGTGGTCAACTAATCTTTGATAAAACAGGAAAGAATGTCCAATGGAAAAGACAGTCTCTTCAATAAAAGGTGCTGGGAAAATTGGACAGCCACATACAGAAGAATGAAATTCGACCATTTTCTTACACCATACACATAAATAAACTCAAAATGGGTGAAAGACATCAATGTGAGACAAGAATCCATCAAAATCCTAGAGGAGAACATAGGCAATAACCTCTTTGTCATCGGCCACAGTAACTTCTTTCAAGACCCTTGTCTCCAAAGGCAATGGAAACAAAAGTGAAAATGAATGTTTGGGACTTCTTCAAGATAAAAAGCTTCTGCACAGCAAGGGAAACAGTCAACAAAACAAAGAGAAAGCCCACCGAATGGGAGAAGATATTGCAAAGGACATTTCAGATAAAAGGCTGGTATCCGCCATCTGTAAAGAACTTCTCAAACCCAACACCCAAAACACAAATAATCTAGTCAATAAATGGGCAGAAGACATGAACAGACACTTCTCCAAGGAAGACATACAAAATGCTAACAGACACATGAAAAAGTGTTCATCATCATTAGCCATCAGGGAAATTAAAATCAAAACCAAATTAAGGTATCACCTTACACCAGTTAGAGTGACAAAAATTAACAAGGCAAGAAACAACAAGTGTTGGAGAGGATGTGGAGAAAGGGGAACCCTCTTACACTGTTGGTGGGAACACAGGTTGGTGCAACCACTTGTGGAAAACAGTGTGGAGGGTCCTCAATAAATTAAAAATAGAGCTACCCTATGACCCGGCAATTGCACTGCTGGGTATTTACCCCAAAGATACAGATGTAGTGAAAAGAAGGGCCGTATGCACCCCAATGTTTATAGCAACAGTGTCCACAATGGCCATACTGTGGAAAGAGCCAAGATGCCCTTCAACAGATGGACTAGTGAAAGAAGCCAGAATGAAAAAGCTATGATTCCAAAGCCCACACCTTCTCAGAACCTTTAGCAACCCTCCAATACCCTCAAGATGCAAGACCAAACTTCTTGTGTCTCTTGGTCTCTGCTCATCTTTAAACCTTCTACCTCATTTTCCTCATCTCAATATCCCCCCTTCACTATAAATTTCAAATACACTGAAGTGTTTATTGTTCCTTTAATGTTCTCCCTGTTTCTCACCCCTGGGGATGCAGTTTAAACTGTCTGCTTCCCCCAACTCTCTGTTACTGGGCTAAGTCCTGCTCATCTCTGGATTGCCAGCAGAACTCACTTCATCTGCGAGCTTGTTTGGGGCCCTTTACAAGCAGATCAAATCCTTCCAAATGCGGCCTCATAACCCCTAATCCTGGCTTCAGTGACATCTCTTAACCACCTTTGATGGCACTTACCTATTTACTTGCACTAGATTTCAGTTTTCTGGATGCAAGAATTTGTCTTGTTTATCATTGTATACCTAGGACCCCCTAGGGGGCCTTGGACATACTCAATATACAACAAATATTTCCTGAATGAATTCATGTACCTCAATTTGCTTTCACCAATGCTGAAGTGACAAGCACAGATAATACACTCCATAGTCCGTGCTCTAGCGATCCCACACAAGAATGCCGCAGGAAGACAAACAGGCAGAGAAGAAAATACCGCATGTGTACCTGTCAGAATAAATAACAGAGCACAAGCCCAATCGAAGGCGGGCGGGAGGATTGTGCTTGGTGTAATGTTTGACCAAATGAACACTTTGTTTGTTTGTTTGTTTGTTTTAAAGATTTATTATTTATTTACTTGACAGAGAGATCACAAGTAGGCAGAGAGGCAGGCAGAGAGAGAGGAGGAAGCAGGCTCCCCACTGAGCAGAGAGCCCGATGCGGGGCTCGATCCCAGGACCCTGAGATCATGACCCGAGCTGAAGGCAGAGGCTTTAACCCACTGAGCCACCCAGGCGCCCCCAAATGAACACTTTGAGCCTCCACTTTTTTTCACTACTTTTACAGTTCAGAACAAAGGTCATTTTTCGAGCCTTTGGGCAAAGCGGTGAACTAGTTATTTAGCATCAATGTTTTGCTAGACTGGGAGCTACCATTCTGAAGAGGTTTGGCAGCCTGCCCAATGGCCGGTTTATAATATGTCCAAAGCTTATACTTTTTATTGTTATTATTTTTGTATTAGTTTATAACTGATCATGGGGGATTAACACATACAGAATTTTCAGTGTTTTTCAAACTGCCTAAAGCTTTATTGAAACACGACAAATGTGTCTTCCTCAAGCTTGTTTGGTAATTGTTCTAAGGGGAAAAGATAGAGTAACAGCAGTTGCTGTCAAAGAGATTTAAATTACATGCAAATTCGTTCGGTTCAAGACTTACATACTATATAGAATAAAACTACTTGCAGAAAAAACAACTACTTGAGGATTCTAACAAGGTGTTCTTATGTCTATAATAAAGTCATTTTTTTAAGATTTTATTTGTCAGAGAGAGAGAGAGCAGAAAGAGAGGGAGCACAAGCAGGGGGAGCAGCAGACAGAGGGAGAAGCAGCCTCCACGCTGAGCAAGGAGCCCAATGTGGGACTTGATCCCAGGACCCTGGGATCATGACCTGAGCCACCCCCAGATGACCCTATAATAAAATCAGTTTCAAAAAGCCTTTTAGAAGGTCAGCCGGATATTTTTATTTAAAAGTTCAAAATTCCTAATAGTAGTGGTTATTAAAATGCTATAGCAAAGATCTGTTTCCTAAGTGTGTGAGAAACTATTCTGAGGGGCGCCTGGGGGGCTCAGTCAGTTAAGTGCCTGGTCATAAGTGCTTTGGCTCAGGTCATCATCCCAGGGTCCTGGGATCCAGACCTGCATCAGGCTCCCTGCTAAGTGGGGAGCCAGCTTCTCCCTCTGCCTGCTGCTCCCCCTGCTTGTGTGCTCTCTCTCTGACAAATAAATAAATAAAGTCTTAAAAAGAAAAGAAACTGATTCTGCCATCAGAGTTCCATCTGATCTTCAAGCAGTATTACTCCTGCCCATGTGTTTACATCATTTACTTAAAAGTAAATGTTACGCCATTTTATTGAACATACACATTCCTGCACTTGCCCTGATTATTTCTGTAAAGAAAGTATCCAGAACAAATTAAGGCTCCATAAAAAATCTTTCAGGGAAGAAAAGTGAATTGTTATCACTGAGCCAGGAACAGCTAAGAGTGTGACATGCAAATAAAAAAAAAAGAGAGAGAGAGAGAGAGTGACATGCAGACACAAAACCAGGGGTGCTTGTGGGTACAAAGCTCTTCTGGGGAAATGACCTGAGGGAGCAGAGTGAGGAGGTTTATGAATGCCTGTGGGAGGCAGCTCGGAGAACAAAGGTCAACAAAAAACAAGGGACGGAGTTTGGGAGTGGGTGACCAAGACAAAGCATGCAGTCAGAAGATGGGCTTGGGCAGAGCAGCAAGCAAGCCGCATGTAGGAGGCTGGAGGGTCAAAAATGCAAACAGATGCCAGATGAATCAGGTCCGGGTGAAGCAGGGAGACACTGCGAAAGGGGCTCAAATTTTAAAAAGTAGCAAAGAAGGGCAGCATTATTGAGCAGATGCTCTGTGGCTAAAGAAGTAGGGGAGAGGCAAACGTGGGGATCAGGTGGGAGAACATGTCAGGATATTAGGAATGCACAAAAATGAAGTAGTGCCTGCAGATTTCATAACATCAGTGCTGTATCATCTTTAGGGAAAAAAAGCTAGAGATAAATTTGAGAAGAGCAATCAACTAATTTATAATGCTGAAGAAAAATGACCAAGGTTTGCAAATAAGAAGCGTAAGGATCCATTTTTCATGCCATTGACAGGTCACAGGCTGCTGAGGGAGTTAACTGAAGACCAGTTACTAAAAGGTCCATATCCAAAAGTAAAACTTTCTGTACTGGTGAATAGGGAAACTATGGTAGTACACACCCTGTAATAATTTTGAAGTGTATATAATTAATTAATTAATAATTATTAATATTATATATTAATTATATACTATATATAATTAATCGATATGTTATTTATTTAGTGAGCTGGAACTTTTGAAGTTATAATTATTTTGTATACCAGTGCAATACACACTAGATTTATAAAATGCAGCACCAGGTTATTAAATATACGCTAGGCACAAAGTAAAAGAGAGCCCCTTATATTAATGCAATTAATCTTCCTAACAAGGGATGGAGTAAATCAACACTCTTCATAGCCTCAACTCAAGGCTCATATACAGTTACCAGTTATGAGTGGATAAGCAAAGAAGTTAAACATTACCTTCCACCAATTTATTTGCTTACAAGGTTTAAAATATTGGATATGTATTTTTTTTTTACTGTGCTTTCAAAGCTTAAGGAATTATAAAGAAAATATTGACTTAAATGGAAATATTCTTTCCTGGAAAATAAATGTTATAAATTATAAAAGAAGTACCTAGTTTTTTGTTTTGTTTTGTTTTGTTTTTACAATGCTGCAAAAGCTTGTATACAGCTGATAGTGTTTACCTGTCCTTTTAGGCTTCATAGTATGCTGATAATTTTGGTAAAATTCAAAGGGATTGTCCGAATGAGACAAATTCTAAAATTACAGAGAGTATTATAAATTCTTAAAGCACTTGTGTGTGTGTGTATGTTTTCTCACAGTTCTTTTTTTATATTCAATTACCCAACATGTAATACATCATTAGTTCTTCATGTAGAGTTCAACAATTAGTTACGTATAACACCCAGTGCCCCTCACCACACGTGCCCTCCTTAATACCCATCACTTGCACTCCCTTCTGTAACCCTCAAGTTGGTTCCCAGAGACCAAAGTCTCTCATGGTTTGTCTCCCTCTCTAATTTCTTCCCATTCGGTTTTCCCTCCCTTCCCCTATGGTCCTCTGGACTATTCCTTTTGTTCCACAAATGACTGAAATGATAAGATAATTGTCTTTCTCTGCTTGACTTATTTCACTTGGGAGAATTCCCTCCAGTTCCAGCCATTTTGATGCAAATGGTGGGTGTTCATTCTTTCTGATGGCTGAGTAATGTTCCATTGTATATATGAACCACATCTTCTTTATCCATTCATCTGATTAAGGACATCTCAGCTCCTTCCACAGTTTGACTATTGTGGACATTGCTGTTATGAACATTGGGGTGCATGTGCCCCTTCTTTTCATTACAGCTGTATCTTTGGAGTAAATACCTAGTAGTGCAATCACTGGGTTGTAGGTCATAGCTCTATTTTTAACATCTTGAAGAGACTGCATTAAGTTTTCCAAAGTGGTTGTACCAGCTCCCATTCCCACCAATGGTGTAAGAGGGTTCCCCTTTCTCCACATCCTCTCCAACACTTGTTGTTTCCTGCCTTGTTAATTTTTGTCACTCTAACTGGTGTAAGGTGATACCTTAATTTGGTTTTGATTTTAATTTCCCTGATGGCTAATGATGATGAACACTTTTTCATGTGTCTGTTAGCATTTTGTATGTCTTCCTTGGAGAAGTGTCTGTTCATGTCTTCTGCCCATTTATTGACTAGATTATTTGTGTTTTGGGTGTTGGGTTTGAGAAGTTCTTTACAGATGGCGGATACCAGCCTTTTATCTGAAATGTCCTTTGCAATATCTTCTCCCATTCGGTGGGCTTTCTCTTTGTTTTGTTGACTGTTTCCCTTGCTGTGCAGAAGCTTTTTATCTTGAAGAAGTCCCAAACATTCATTTTCACTTTTGTTTCCATTGCCTTTGGAGACAAGGGTCTTGAAAGAAGTTACTGTGGCCGATGACAAAGAGGTTATTGCCTATGTTCTCCTCTAGGATTTTGATGGATTCTTGTCTCACATTGATGTCTTTCACCCATTTTGAGTTTATTTATGTGTATGGTGTAAGAAAATGGTCGAATTTCATTCTTCTGTATGTGGCTGTCCAATTTTCCCAGCACCTTTTATTGAAGAGACTGTCTTTTCCATTGGACATTCTTTCCTGTTTTATCAAAGATTAGTTGACCACAGAGTTGAGGGTCCATATCTGGGCTCTTTACTCAGTTCCATTGGTCTGTGTGTCTGTTTTTGTGCCAGTACCATGCTGTCTTGGTGATCACAGCTTTGTTATATCGCATGAAATCAGGCAACGTGATGCCCCCAGCTTTGTTTTTCTTTTTCAACATTTCCTTGGCAATTTGGGGTCTTTTGTGGTTCCATACAAATTTTAGGATTGTTTATTCCAGCACTTTAAAAAATGACAATGGCATTTTGATTGGGATGGCACTGAAAGTATAGATGCTCTGGGTAGCATAGACATTTTCACAATGTTTATTCGTCTGATCCATGAGCATGGAATGTTTTTCCATCTTTTTGTGTCTTCTTCAATTTCTTTCATGAGTGTTTGGTAGTTTCTAGATTATATATCCTTTACCTCTTTGGTTAGGTTTATTCTAAGGTATCTTATGGTTTTTGGTGCTATTGTAAATGGAATCGATTCCTTAATTTCTCTTTCTACAGTTTCATTGTTAGTGTATAAGAAAGCAACTGATTTCTGTGGGTCGATTTTGTATCCTGCCACATTACTGAATTACTGTATGAGTTGTAGTAATTTCGGGATGGTCTCTTTTTGGTTTTCCACATAACATATCATGTCATCTGTGAAGAGAGAGTGTTTAGTTTCTTCTTTGCCAATTTGAATATCTTTTATTCCATTTTTTTTTTTTTGTCTGATTGCTGATGTTAGGACTTCTAGTACTATGTTGAACATAGTGGTGAGAGTGGGCATCCTTGTCATGTTTCTGATCTTAAGGGGAAAACCTCTCAGCTTTTCCCTATTGAGAATGATAATCACTGTGGGTTTTTCATAGATGGATTTTATGAAGTTGAGGAATGTTCCCTCTGTCCCTACACTCTCTAAAGAGTTTTAACCAGGAAAGGATGCTATATTTTGTCAAATACGTTTTTTGCATCAATTGAAAAGATCATATGTTTTTTCTCTTTTCTTTTATTAATGTGGTCTATCACACTGATTGATTTGTGAATGTTGAACCACTCTTGCATCCCAGGAATAAATCCCACCTGATCATGATGGATAATCCTTTTAATGTACTGTTGGATCCTACTGGCTAGGATCTTGTTGACAATTCTGTCATCCATATTCATTAGGGATATCGGTCTGAAATTCTCCTTTTTGTTGGGGTCTTTGCCTGGTTTGGGGATCAAGGTAATGCTGGCCTCATAGAACAAGTTTGAAAGTTTTCCTTCTCTTTCTATTTTTTGAAACAGCTTCAGAAGAATAAATATGATTTCTTCTTTAAACTTTTGGTAGAATTTCCCTCGGAAGCCATCTGGCCCTGGACTCTTTTTTAGGGGGAGGTTTTGATTACTGTTTCAATTTTCTTGCTGGTTATTGGTCTATTCAGATTGTCAATTTCTTCCTGTTTCAGTCTTGATAGTTCATAGGTTTCCAGGAAGGCATCCATTTCTTCCAGATTGCCTAGTTTGTTGTCATATAGCTGTTGGTAATAAGTTCTAATAGTTTTCCTTATTTCCCTGGTATTGGTTGTGATTTCTTCCCTTTCGGTCATGATTTTATTAATTTGGGTCCTTTCTCTTTAC
The DNA here is from genome assembly GCA_003697995.1 of Taxidea taxus jeffersonii. Lineage (NCBI taxonomy): Eukaryota > Metazoa > Chordata > Mammalia > Carnivora > Mustelidae > Taxidea > Taxidea taxus. The sequence goes on along the minus strand of ML100933.1, from coordinate 22,481 downwards.
TTTTGGATAAGTCTGCCCAGAGGTTTGTCGATCTTATTTTCTTTCAAAGAACCTGCTTCTAATTTCATTGATCTGTTCTACTGCTCTGCTCATTTCTATTTCATTGATTTCTGCTCTAATCTTTATTATTTCTCTTCTCAAGCTTGGTTTAGGCTTTATTGGCTGTTCTTTCTCCAGGTCCTTTAGGTGTAAAGTTAATTTGTGTATTTAGGATTTTTGAGGCTTGGATGGCTAACCCTAGGTTCACCTTTGTAGTATCCCATAGGTTCTGAACTAGTGGTTTTTCATTTTCATTGGTTTGGCATGAATTGTTTAAGTTCCTCTTTAATTTCTTCATTGATCCATTAATTCTTCACCAAGATGCTTTTTAATGTTCAAGTTTTTGCTTTCCTCCCAAATTTTTCCCTGTGATTGAGTTCCAGTTGAAAAGCACTGTGGTCTCAAAATATGCATGGAATAATCTCAGTCTTTTGGTATTAATTGAGACCTAAATTGTGATCCAGTGTGTAATCTATTCTGGAGAACATTCTATGTGCACTCAAGAAGAATGAGTATTCTATTGATTTAAGATGGAATGTTGTGTATATATCAACGAAGTCCATCTGGTCTAATGTGTCCTTCAAAGCTCTTGTTTCTTTGTTGATCTTCTGCTTAGATGATCTGTCCATTGCTGAAGTCTCCTTCTATAAATTTATTATTATCAATAAATTCTTTAGTTTGGTTATTAGGTTTATGTAGTTGGATGCTCCCATGTTGGAGGCATAGATATTTACAACTGTTAGATTTTCTTGTTGGATAGACCCTCTAAGTATGATATAGTGTCTCTCTAGATCTCTTTCTATGGTCTTTGGTTTAAAATCTAATTTGTCTGGTATGAGAATTGCTGCCCCAGCTTTCTTTTGAGGTATGTTGGTGTAGTAGGTATTTCTCCATCTCCTAACTTTCAATCTGGAAGTGTCTTTAGGTTCAAAATGAGTCTCTTGTAGACAGCCTATGAGTGGGTCCTGCTTTCTTATCTGAAACCCTGTGTCTTTTGATAGGAGCATTCAACCCATTCCCATTGAGAGTAACTATTGAAAGATATTAATTTAGTGTCATTGTATTTCCTGTAAAGTCTCTGTTTCTCTTTATTGTCTCTGTTAATTTCTGGTCTCTATTACTCTTGGGGTCTTTCTTGTTTTATAGAATCCCCCTAAATATTTCTTGCAGGGCTGGCTTGGTGGTCATATATTCTTTCAGTTTCTGCCAGTCTTGGAAAATTTATTTTTCTGTCCACTCTGAACAACAGCCTTGTTGGATAAAGTATCCCTGGTTGCATATTCTTCATATTTAGTACCCTGAATATGTCTTCCCAGCCTTTCAAGCTTGGCAGGTCTCTGTGGACAGGTGGGACGTTGTTCTGATGGTCCCCCCTCTGTATGTAAGAAATCTCTTCTCCCATCTGCTCTCAGGATAGCTTCCTTGGCTCTAAGATTTCCAAGTTTCACTATTATATTCCTGGGGCATTCGTCTATTTTTATTAATTTTGGGAGGGGTCCTCTCTGCCTCTTGGACACGAATGCTTGTTTCCTTCCCCAGATTAGGGAAGTTCTCCACTATGATTTGCTTAAATATATCTTCTAGCCCTCTCTCTCTTCACTCCCTCAGGGATCCCAATAATTCTGGTATTGGAATGTTTCATGGCATCATTGATCTAAGTCTGTTCTCATGAGCTTCTGGCTCCCTATCCCTATCTTCCTCAGCTTCCTTCCTCTCTATCTGCTTATTGTCTAGATCACTATTTTGTTCCTCTGCCTCATTTACCTTGGCTGTTAGTGTATCCAGTTTAGACTGCATCTCATTCAAAGCATTTTTAAATTTTTTTTTTATTTTTTATTAACATATAATGTATTATTAGCCCAGGGGTACAGGTCTGTGAATCACCAGGTTTACACACTTCATAGCACTCACAATAGCACATACCTTCCCCAATGTCCATAACCCCACCACCCTCTCCCTACCCCCTCCCTGCAGCAACCCTCGATTTGTTTTGTGAGATTAAGAGTCTGGTTTGTCTCCCTCCCAATCCCATCTTGTTTCATTTTGTCCTTCCCTCCCCCCCCCCACCCAAACCCCCTACTTTGTCTCTCAACTTCCTCATATCAGGGAGATCATACGATAATTGCTTTTCTTGGATTGACTTATTTTGCTCATTCAGAGTATTTTTTTTTTAAAGATTTTTTGTTTATTTATTTGACAGAGATCACAAGCAGGCAGAGAGAGAGATGGGGAAGCAGGCTCCCAGCCGAGCAGAGAGCCCGATGCGGGGCTCGATCCCAAGA
>ML100933.1:0-19760 GCA_003697995.1 Taxidea taxus jeffersonii | reverse complement strand
GTGTGTATTTGGAATGGTTTGATAGATATTCTGCTAAATTCGAGGGACCAGATGAAATGAGGTCCCCTACTCAGCCGCCAGTCTGCCCCCCCTCTGTCTCAGGGGACCTTGCCCTGGTGCAGGTGCACTTGGCCCTCACAGGGTGCGGGGCTCAGTGTAAGTGGCTCCAGGCTTGGCTAGGTGGTGCTGTTTGGTGCGCTGTGGGTGGGCAGGATGTAAATGGCATCAGCCCGCGCTCTCCTCCTGGGACCCAGGAGCTCCTGGAAGGCACGTTTTAGGAAGCCCCTCACCGAAGAGCACAGGATCACTCACGATCACCTCTGCTGTGTCCCTGGCCTCTGTCATATCCCTGCCCTTGCCCTGCCTGCATCTAAGCTGTCCTCTTGCTAGGCGGCACAGAACCCCTGTGTTTTATCTTAGGCACAGGGCTGGATTCCAAAACTAAATTTTAGAGATCTGAGTGGCTGTGGACCGGTGCCAGTTCCCTGGGGAGGTCTTATTGTGCTGTGGCTACCCACCAGTTTGTTGCAGGAATTGGCCATGCGACTGGGCAGCGGCTTGGAGTTTATGACAAAGTGCGGCGAAAAGCGTAGGAAGGCTCCCTAACCTTAGCCAGGGCCTCCACTCCTAGGCAGTGAATGGGGCAGCTCAGTGGCGCAGGCTGTGTCGCTTGCCCCTGGAAATGTACTCTAAGCCGGAGTACTGCTTCCCCCTGTCCAACCCAGGGAGCCCTCAAACCACACAGCCCGCTTCAGGGTCTCTGCTCTCCTTCCCTCAGAGCACCGATAAGTCTGCCAGTCCCTGGCAATGTCTCAGGTCCTTGGATTGATTTCGTGGGTGTTCAAAATGATTTGATATTTATGTAGCTGCATTCCAGGGCCGAGACAAGCCTCGGATCTTCCTACTCTTTGCCATCTTAACTCCTTGCCCTTAAGTGCTATTTTAAAAGGTCTTATGGAGAGGAGAAGGGAGTTGGGAGAAATTGGAGGGGGAGACGAACCATGAGAGACTGTGGACTCTGAAACAATCTGAGGGTTTTGGAGGGGCAGGATGGGGGTGGGAGGTTGGGCAAGCCTGGTGGTGGGTATTGTGGAGGACACGTATTGCATGGAGCACTGGGTGTGGTGCATAAACAATGAATTCTGGAACACTGAAAAGAAATTTAAAAAAATAAATAAAAAGGTCTTATGAACCCTTGAAATGTGATTGGAAATACTGTGGAAAGTTGAGAAAGGATGATCTTTTCATTAATAACTGGTGGCTCAGTTAGGTACTAATAAGAGGGGAAAATGAAACTTGATTACTACTCAAATATGCAATAACACAACTGTTGGTGAATAACAAACCTAAGTGTGAACAGTTTAAAAAGAACGATCTTGGAATATAATCTAGGAGAATATCTTCATGATTTTGGGCTGGGAATAATTCGTTAAAGGAACAAAAGGTACTAACCACTAAGGAAACCATTTACAAATTGCAATAAATCAAAATTAGGAAGAATTGAGCATCAGAAGACAGCATTAAGAGAATTAAAAGATGAGATAAGAGGGACGCCTGGGTGGCTCAGTTGGTTAAGCGGCTGCCTTCGGCTCAGGCCATGATCCCAGCGTCCTGGGATCGAGTCCCGCATGGGGCTCCTTGCTCGGCAGGGAGCCTGCTTCTCTCTCTGCCTCTGCCTGACTCTGTCTGCCTGTGCTCACTCTTCTGACAAATAAATAAATAAAATCTTTAAAAAAAAAAAAAAAGATGAGATAAGAGAGAATATGTTTGAATTTGACAAAGACCTAATGAAAAAGATAAATAGAAAAATAGGCAAGATACGTCACCTCCACAACAGAGATACTCACATGGCCAAGAAATGTATGAAAAGGTGCTTAATCTCAATTGTCACCCAAGAAATGAAAGTCAAAACGTTAATGATTCCACTATCCAAAATGACAAAGCCAGTGTTGGCAAGAACAGAGAAAAATTAAAACTCTCATACACTATCAACTGGTGGACAAACGCTTTGGATAAATTATTTGGAAGAAGCTACCAAAGCAGAACATGCAAATTCCCTACGCCCTGGAATACAGTTTGAGGTGTGCCCAAGGTAAATGCTTGAGATGTGTCCCAGGAGATGTGCAAGAATACTTAGGGCAGGAGTAGTTGGAAGAGCCCAGAGTTGGCACCTCCTTCACGCCCGCCAACTGATGATTCCATTACTAATGGAATGGGGAAGTTAATTGGGGTGTATTCTAACAGCAATGCAAGTGAACTAATTTATAACTGCAAAAACATGAATGAATCTTATCAATATAATGTTGAGATAAAGTAGTCAAAATAGAGTGTGTGCTCTGAGGTTCCATTTAGACCAAGTTCAGGAACAGACAAAACTGGGGCGCCTGGGTGGCTCAGTGGGTTAAAGCCTCTGCCTTCAGCTCAGGTCATGATCTCAGGGTCCTGGGATCAAGCCCCGCATCCGGCTCTCTGCTCAGCGGGGAGCCTGCTTCCTCCTCTCTCTCTGCCTGCCTCTCTGCCTACTTGTGATCTCAATATCTCTGTGTTAAATAAATAAATAAAATCTTAAAAAAAAAAAAGAACAGACAAAACTAATCTATGGTTGTCAGATTCGTGTTTTCCTGTGGGAAAAAGAGTAGGGGCTGATCCAGAGATGGCTTCCAGTGCACGAATAATTATCTATTTCTTGATCTGAGTGGTGAGTTCAGCATGTGGTTTTCTGCCAATGTGTCATGTTTTACACTTAGAGCTTTTTCATTTTTCTCTGTGTATTTCAATAATGACATTTTTTAATCTAGTAAAAATAAAATTGAAAACCGAGACTGCCCTGGCCATTTGGGGATCTTTGTGCCACTAAACAAAAAGCAGAGGGAGGAGGCAAGATGGCAGTATGACAGGAGGATCCTAGGTTGTCTTGTCCTTGAACACAACTAGATAACTATCAAATCATTCTGAATACCCAAAAAAATCAACCTGAGGACTCACAGAACAAAGTCCACAACTAGAGAAGCAAAACAAGCAAACACTAAAGGAATCTGTGACCACTAATCCAGTCCAGCAAGAAATATTAAAGGGGACTCTTCGAGTGGACAGAAAAGACCAAAAGTGACAAGTCAAGAAACAAAAAGAGAAAATTTCAAGAAACAATGGTAAAACAGGAATAAAATGACACTAATTCATATCTATCAATGAATTACTCTGAATGTAAGTAAGCTAAACACTCTAATCAAAAGACATAAGGTGTCTGAATGGATAAAAACACAAGACCCATCTTCATGCTACCTACAAGAGACTCCATTTAGAACTAAAGACACCTGCAGATTGAAAGTGAGGGAACAGAGCAAAATTTATCATGCAAAAGAATATCAGAAGAAAGCTGGACTAGCAATATTTACACTGGTCAAACCAGATTTTATTTATTGATTGATTTATTTATTTTTAAAGATTTTATTTATTTGACAGAGAGAGATCAGAAGTAGGCAGAGCAGCAGGCAGGGTGAGAGGGGAAAGCAGGCTCCCAGCTGAACAGAGAGCACGATACAGGGCTCGATCCCAAGACCCTGAGATCATGAGCTGAGCTGAAGGCAGAGGCTTTAACACACTGAGCCACCCAGGTGCCCTTCAAACCAGATTTTATTTTATTTTATTTTTTTAAGATTTTATGTATTTATTTGACAGACAGAGATCACAAGCAGGCAGAGAGGCAGGCAGAGAGAGAGGAGAAAGCAGGCTTCCGGCTGAGCAGAGAGCCCGATGCAGGGCTCGATCCCAGGACCTGGGATCATGACCTGAGCTGAAGGCAGAGGCTTTAACCCACTGAGCCACCCAGGTGCCCCTCAAACCTGATTTTAAACCAAATATTGTAACAAGAGATGAGGAGGGGCATTATATCATAATTAAGGGGTCTATCCAACAAGAAGATCCAACAATTGCAAATATTTATGTCCCCAACATGGGAGAACCCAAATAAATTAATCAATTAATAATAAATAAAAGAACTAATTGATGATAAAAATAATACGGGACTTACACCCCACTTACATCAATGGACAGATCATCTAAGCAGAAAATCAACAAGGAAACAATGGCTTTGAATGATAAACCAGACCAGAAGGACTTAAGAGGTATTTTCAGAGCAATTCATCCCAGAGCAGCAGAATGAATACACATTCTTTTCAAGTGCAAATGGGACATCTCCAGGGTAGATCATGTACTAGTGACAAACCAGGCCTCAACCAGTACATAAAGATTGAGATCATGTGAAGCATAGTTTCTTACTACAACACTATGAAACTTGAAGTCAACCACAAGAAAAAATTTAGATAGACCACAAATACATGGGATTTTAACAACATGCTATGAAACAAACAGAAAATCAAAGAAAATAATAAAATGGTACATGGGAACAAATGAAACAAAAACACAACAGTCTAAACCCTTTGGGATGTAACAAAAATGCTCCAAAGAGTGAAGTATATAGTAATATAACTGAAGAAGCAAGAAAAATCTCAAATAAACAATCTAACTTACACTAAAAGGAGATAGAAAAAGAACAACAAACAAAACCTAAATCCAGGGCCACCTGGTGGCTCAGTCGGTTAAGTATCTGCCTTTGGTTCAGGTTGTGACCCCAGGGTCTTGGGATGGAGCCCAAGGTAAGGCTTCCCTGCTCAGTGGGGAGTCTCCTTCTCCCCCCTTCTCTGCCCCTCCCCCTGCTCATGTCCTCTCTCCCTCTCTTTCAAATAAATAAATAAAATCATTTTTAAAAGCCTAAATCCAGAAGAAGAAGGGAAATAATAAAGATTAGAGCAGAAACAAATGATATACAAACTAAAAATAAACAAACAAATAGAACTGGTCAATGAAGCCAGGACCTGGTTCTTTAAAAAAATAAAATGAAATTGATAAAGCCCTAGCCATACTTTTCAAAAATAAAAGAGAAAGGACCCAAATAAATAAAATCACAAATGAGAGAAGAGAAATAACAACCAACACCACAGAAACACAATTATAAGAGGATATTATGAAAAGCCACAAGCCAACAAACTGGACAAAGAAATGGATAAATTCCTAGAAATGTATAAATTACCAAAACTGAAACAGGAAGAAATAGAAACCTGGAATAGACCATGAACTAGCAAAAAATTGAATCAGTAATCAAAAATCTCCCAACAAAGTTCAGGGCCAGATGGCTTCACAAGCAAAGTTTACCAAACTCTTAAAGAAGAGTTAATATCTAATCTTCTCAAACCATTCCAAAAATAGAAAAGTAAGGAAAACTTCCAAATTCATTCTATGAGGCCAACATTACCCTGATGCCAACATCAGATAAAGACTCTAGTAAAAAAGGGAATACAGGTGAATATCCCTGATGAACTTAGATGCAAATATTCTCAATTAAATTGAACTCAACAATACATTTGTTGTTGCAAATTGAACTCAAAAATACATTAAAAAAAAAAAAAAAACATTGGCCATGATCAACTGGGATTTATTCTTGGACTGCAAGTCTGGTTCAATAGTCACAAATCAATCCATGTAGTACATCACATTAATAAAAGAAAGGGTACGAACAATATCATCACTTAAATGTGTACAGAAAAAGGACTCAACAGATAAAAACCCTCACCGAAGTAAGCTAAGAGGGAACATACATCAACACAATAAAGGCCATATACCAAAACCCTGAGCTAATGTCATCCTCACTGGGGATAAACAGAGGTTTTCCTCCATGGTCCAGAACAAGACAGGGATGTCCACTCACACTGCCGTTATTTAACAGAGTACTGGAAAGTCTTAGCCACAACAGACAACCCCCACCAATAGAAGGCCTCCAAATCATTAAGGAAGAAGTCAGGCTTTCACTACCTGCAAATGATATTTCATATACAGAAAATCTGAAAGATTTTTCTATATATAGACAATCTGAAAGATTCCACCAAAATATTCCTAGAACTGATACATGAATTCACTAGTCACAGGGTACCAAATCAATGTACAGAAATCTGTTGCATTTCTATACACCAATAATGAAGCAGCAGAAAGAGAAATTAAGGAATCAAAACCATTTAAAATTTTATCAAAAACCATAAAATACCTAGGAATAAACCTAACAAAAGTGGTGAAAGACCTGTACACTGAAAACTATAAAACATTGATGAAAGAAATTGAAGATGACACAAGAAATGGAAAGCATTCCATGTTTATGGATTGGAAGAACAAACCTTGTTAAAATGTCTATACTACCAAAAGCGAATTACACATTTAATGCGACCCTTGTCAAAACACCATTAGCATCTTTCACAGAACTCAAATAAACAGTCCTAAAATTTGTATGGAACCACAGAAGTCCCTGAATATCCAGAGCAATCGTTAAAAAAAACTTATGATGTACTACATGCTGGCTAACCAAACATAATAAAAAAGAAAGAAAAAAGCAAAGCAAAGCTGGTGCCATCACAATTCCAGACTTCAAGCTCTATTACAAAGCTGTAGTGATCAAGACAGGATGGCACTGGCACAAAAACAGACACACAGATCAATGGAACAGAATAGAAAATCCTGAAATGGACCCAAAACTCTATGGTCAACTAATCTTTGATAAAACAGGAAAGAATATCCAATGGAAAAAAGACAGTCTCTTCAATAAATGGTGTTGGGAACACAGGACAGCCACATGCAGAAGAAGGAAACGACCATTTCCTTACACCACACACAAAAATGGACTCAAAATGGATGAAAGAGCTAAATGTGAGGCAGGAATCCATCAAAATCCTTGAGGAGAATGCAGGCAGAACCTCTTTGACCTCAGCTACAACAACTTCTTACTAGACGCGTCTCCAAAGGCAAGGGAAACAAAAGCAAAAATGAACTCTTGGGACTTCATCAAGATAAAAAGCTTCTACACAGGGAAGGAAACAATCAACAAAACTAAAAGGTAACCTACGGAATGGGAGAAGATATTTGTAAATGACGTATCAGATAAAGGATTAGAATCCAAAATCCATAAAGAACTGATCACACTCAACACCCATAAAGCAAATAATCCAGTTATAAAATGGGCAGAAGACACAAATAGACAATTTTCCAAAGAAGACACCCAGATGGCTGAAAGACACGTGCAAAGATGCTCAGTATCTCTCATCCTCAGGGGAAAACAAATCAAAAGTATGAGATGCCACCTCACACCCCTCAGAAAGGCTAAAATTAACAACTCAGGAAACAAGAGATGTCGGTGAGATTGAGGAGAAAAAGGAACATTTTTGCACTGTTGGTGGGGATGCAAACTGGTGCAGCCATTCTGGAAAACAGTGTGGAGGCTCCTCAGAAAGTTAAAAATAAAACTACCCTGTGCTCCAGCAATTGCCATACTGGGTTTTTCCCAAAGGAAACAAAAATGCTAATGCGAAGGGATACATGGGCCCCAATGTTTATAGCAGCATTATGCACAATAGCCAAATTATAAAAAGAGCATAAATGTCCATGAGCTGATGAATGGATAAAGAAGTTGTGGGATATAATATAAATATATATATGTACGTACATACGTATGTGTGTGTGGACATCTATATATGTATATACATACATATGTATAATGTAATATTACTCAGCCATCAAAAAGAATTAAGTCTTACCATTTGCTGTGGTTCTGCTGTTACTCAGTTTCACTGTATTATCTGACTCTTGTTTCTCTCCAAGGGCTGGTACAACCTAGAGAAAAATGCCTGTTGCCTCTCTAATCCCTGCTGCCTATTTCCATGCAGAAATATCACTTCCTGGCTTAATGCGTACTTCCTACACAAGGGTCTCCAAACCACCAAGGTGCAGGCTCCTTATCAATCTGTCCCCGATGAGCGCCCCTCCCTGATCACCCTCCCTGATACCCAGATCAGGGTATCTGGTTTCCAGATTCCCTGTTCCTGCCCCCCCCCCCCCACCACCCAGGATAGGACAGAAAGACAGATGACCTTGTACTGGTGAATTCCAGGCTTAGGAGTAGGCTGAGATGGAAAGCAGGGAGGTCAAGGTTAGTGACGTCAGAAATGAGCAGCCCAGAGGCTGGGCAAGTGCAGAGACGGGAACAGCGGAGAAAGGGTGCGTTTCATCAATTCTAACACAAATCTGTTTTTATGATCATACTCCATTATATCTCTGAAATCAGGGCACATCTCACAATCAACAACGTTGTAGCATTCTGTGATGGTTTAACCGGTGATATGTTTAAGTGATACAACAAAGTTAGGGTGAGTAAAATAAAGTAAGACTCGGCTTTCCCAGCATTTAGGATTTTAGCATTTCCCAGGATTTAGGAAAAGTCACAGAGGGCAGATGGATTCCCAAGGAAGTTCCTGCAGCTTGGTATCACAGCACAGGAATTCGCAGCCCATGAGCCCCGGTTGTGGTCTCCCTTCCAAGGTCTGGGTGGGATAGGGTAAGTTCACAATCCCCTCAGGAGCTTTCCTGGTGTAGTCAGAAACAGCCCCCAGAGGCAGAAGGCAGGGAGAGGCTGAAGACAGAGGCATGACACTCCATGGTGACAGATGGCAATTTTAATAAGAGCAAAAGGAACTTACATGGGAGGCTTGTCTTGGGGGATAGTAAGACAAATGGATCCCCACACCTGTCCTCCAAATCCTAACAAATCTTCAAAAGAGCCTTTATAAAGAGGCTCTAACTGGGTTCAGTTACGTGTATTGTGCAGGGGTTTTGAACATCACATCATCATCTCAAGGCTGTCCTTGGAACAGCCTCTGGGAACAGAAAAGGTAAATGGAACCCACATTCTAAGAAGAGGGGAGAGGGTGAGAAGGCTCTGGGTGCTCAGGTCCAGCTCACCTCCTTTTGGTCACCTTTCCAACAGGAAGGGACACCTTCCTTAGGCGTGTTCTCTCAGCCCTAGCCTTGGACACTGTCTCTCAAATCTGCTATTTCCATATCCTTCAGAGCTCCCCTTCCTTCTTGTTAGTCAATCCCTTATTGCTCCGACCACTGTAACTGTTGGTACAGCGGTTCCACCACTGCTCACCTCTCACCACAGGATGCCTTCCAAGATCCCAAGCAGATGCTGGAAACCATAGGCAGTACCAGGCCCTCCGATTGATTGCAATGAAGTTTAACCATAAATTAGGCACGGTAGGAGATGCATAATAAAAACTAATAATCCAAGAGAACAACTGTAACACTATAACACTACAAACAATAACTCTATAACACTATTGTTACCGTACTGTAATGAAAGTTATGGGAATGTGATCTCTGTCTCTATATTTTATTGTACTGTCCTCACCCTTCTTCCTCTGATGACACTGATGTGAGATGCCAAAATGCCGATGTGATGAGATGAAGTGAGGCGAATGACATAGGCATTGGGACATAGCGTTAGGCTCCTGTAGACCTTCTGACCGTCTGTCCACTTTTGGACCTCAGTTGACCTCAGGTAACTGAAACTGTGGAAAGTGAAATTTTGGTGGAGATGGGAGAGGGGTAACTGTAATTTTTAATTTTTTCAGCGTTCCAAGATTCATTGTCTATGCACCACACCCAGTGCTCCATGCAATCCGTGCCCTCCTTAATACCCACCACCAGGCTCACCCATCTGCCCACCCCACTCCCCCCCAAAACCCTCAGTTTGTTCCTCAGAGTCCACAGTCTCTCATGGCTCGTCTCTCGCTCCGATTTCCCCCAACTCCCTTCTCCCCTCCATTTCCCCATTTTCTCTGTGATATTCCTTATGCTCCACAAGTAATTCTTTATATGAACCCTCCTTGTCAAATTCGTACGTGGCTCCTCTCCCAACTAGATTTCCACAGAAACAGTACCAACAGCTTCTGTTTTGTGAAAGAGAAAAGAACACGAGGGAACAGATGGAGAGGAGAGAGGAAAGGAAAAGAAGGTAGAAAAACAAGTAAGAGACAGTCAACAGCAAGAAGAAAACAAAGAAAGGAAGCACTGCGGATGAGACAAGCGTGGCTGGGGGAGGAAAAGACAGGCTCCTCTTCCATCTTTGTTAAGGTTCTGCCGCCCCCACCGGTGTTCCCCCTCCTCCTCCTCTCACCCAAAGTAGCTGAGTCATCCAGAAGGCTGGCTGGGGGTTCACTGAGGGGGTCAGCGGCTCCCCCGACCCCAGCAGCTGTTGAACATTTCACTCAGCCAAGCCTGAGCCGTGGGGGCGTCACCTGCCCTGCCCCAGTTCTGGCCACGCAGAGCAGCACCACTCCGTAGCTCTCCTGTAGAAGCCTAGCCAGCCTCTCTCTCTCTCACTGTTGACAGTGCTAGATCAGAGTAAGTCACAGCTCCTCGGGGAGGACTGCAAGGTCTTACACATGCTTGAAAACCATCATGTCTGGGTATGATATAATAAATGAGGAGAAAGGAAAAAAATTTTAATGAGAAGAGCTACACAGACATGAGGTGGGGAATCAAGAAAGGTTATCATTGTTGTTATCATTTGTACATAGGTAGCCATGGGCCCCAGCCCGGAAAGCTTGCTCCTGGTAATTCAAAGGAAGCCAAGAGCTGAATTCAATACAAGCACATTTGCCTCAGCCCATAACACATGTGTATGTACGGTCTCACTCAATGCGTGTACTGATAATTGTGTTACACAGTAACTCACGTGTGTCCGGCGTGCAGGAGTGGGGAGGACCACAGTGAGCATCGGTAACTCTGGTATATGACTTTAGCATGCCCCTTCGAGGGCTTACTAAGCTCAGAGTGCTGAGTTCTGCCCACAGAATTTCAGATTCAGGAGGTCTGGGGTGTGGCCTCAAAATTGCAATTCTAGAAAATTCCCAGGTGACACTAACCTCTACTTTAAGAAGCCCAGGCCTATCATACTGATGAGCTCATCAGCAGAAGGCAGGGGTCAGGGCTGTAAAGGGCTTCAGGAACTCGAGCCAGACAGCTGGAGAGACCCCAGGTCTGGCGTTTATTAGCGGAATTACCTTGGAAAAATTGCTGATGTCTCTGTACCTTAGTTTCCCCACATGGAAAACGGGGATGCTGCTAAGAGCACCTGAATCCTGAGATTGGTATAAGGATTAATGAAGTTAAGATATGTAACGTGCTCAGATCATACGTGGCAAAGAGCAAGCCCTTTGTAATTATTTACTTAAGCAAAAGCACAGGTCCTGGAATCAGACAAAGGGCTTGGACTTGGTAGCTATGTGACCTTGTAAAAGTCACTTTCCCACTCTGAGTTTCAGCCTTCTTATTTGTAAAATAAGGATGAAACCAACACCTGTCTTGTAGGGGCTTCGTGAAGATTAAATAAGCTCATATGTTGGTTATTAAATCTTGGCTAAGGAGCACACATCCCTGTTTCGAACCCTCTAAATCCTTTTCCTGCAGGTGAAGGTTTTGGCTCTATGGAGTCAGGCTGCCCTCTGCTGAACATTTCTAGAAATTAAACTACCAGTGTTGCTCCCAAAGTCCTCCCTTCATCAAGCGACAAAGCTAATAGTCTCCAGCAAGTTTATGTTCTCCAAACACATCTCTTTAGCGGCTGTGATCAAGCGTGATTGGATTAACTCACTCTCTGTACATGGCTTTCCTCTTTCGGCAAACAAAGGAGACACTTGTCTATTTACTTTGGTTGCAGCCTCATTTTCCGTTTTTATTTTTATGAAGGAAATTGGCTCTGCTGAGATGGTCCCACTTAAATTTTCCAGTTTTCCTGATCATCGCTTTCTAGCGAATTGAGAATATTGGGATAACTGCCTAGTCTGGCAATGCGCACGTAGCCATTCTTCCAACACCGCTGTCGTGGTAAGTGCACTTGAAACACGGTTGCGTGATAACAAGGTCGCTGTGATTTGTAATGGACCAAAGCCGCCAGACAGTACATAAAGGACCAAGTGCCCCCCACCATGTTCTGATGAAGCTTTATTCAAAAATGTTGGAATTTGAACTTCACGTAATTTTCACATAATGCAAAATATTATTATTTGATTTTTCCTCACATACACCAAAACAGGTGCTGGCCTCTTTGGGTTTGGGCGGGAAATCTTTAACTGGCAGCCCCCTAGCCTGGCCAGCCTCCAGGATCCCTCTGTGCCCCGAGGGGACCAGACTGGTGGTGGGGATGCTACCCCTGAATTCTTTACACCCGAGGGTGGCACTCAACTCTGCCGTTTCCCTTGATGCAACATTCACTCTCTGGGCCAGGGGTACACTTGGGAGCCTCCGTCTGGCTTTCCCTTCTATGGTGAATTTCACCCCATAGGAAAAGGATCCAATATATATTGAAGATTTTTGCATCAATGTTTTTAAGGGATATTGATCTGTAGTTTTGTTTCTTGTAGTATCTCTGTCTGGCTTTGGTCTCAGGATTAATGCTGGACCCACAGAGTGAGTTAGGAAATATATCTTTCTCTGATTTTTTTTTGGAAGAATTTGAAAACAAATAGGGTCAGTTCCTCTCTAAATATTTGGCAGAATTCACATTGTGAAGCCATCAGATTCAGGGCTTTTCTTTGTTGGGAGGTTTTGGTTACTTATTCAATCTCCTTACTAGTTATAGGTTTGATCAGACTTTCTTTGTCAGTAAGTCTTTGTAAGGTTTCTACTCTAGGATTTGTCTGGTTCACCCAGGTTATCCAATCTGCTGGCAGATTACTTACATTACTGCCTTATAATCCTTTCTATTTCTGTATGACTAATAGCAAGATCTCTTTCATTTCTGATTTTAATAATTTGAATCTTCTTTTTTCATCCATCAACTTAGCTAGAGGTTTGTCAACTTTATTAATTTTTTTGAAAAACTAACTTTGGATTTTGTTGATTTTCTCTAATGTTTATCTATTCTCGATTTTATTTATCTTGACTTTATCTTCATTATTTCCTTCTGTTTATATTGGGTTTAAGGTATTCTTTTTCTAGTCTCTTAAGCTGTAAATTTAGGCTGTTGATTTGAGAGCTTATTTAGTGTAAATATTTCCCTCTTCGTATTACTTTCACCGCATCTCACCACCATTGTACGTTGTTTCCATTTTCATTCATCTCTCAGTATTTTCTGATTTCTCTTGTCATTGGTTTCTTTGGCCCAAAGGTTGTTTAAGAGTATGTTACTTAATTCCCACAACTTTGGGAATTCTTTTTCTTTGTTATTGACTTCTAACTTCATCCTATTGTAATCAGAGATCTTTTAATCTTTGAGAATATTTTTGACCTGACCTTTGGTCTATCCTGGAGAATGTCCTGTGTTCATTTGAGAAGTATGTGTATTATCTTGTTGTTGGGTAGAGTGTTCTATAGAGTTTGTTAGATCTGTTTTCTTGTATTGTTCAGGTCTTCTATTCCTTATTTATTTTATGTAATTTTTCATGTTTCAACTTTTTATTTAAATTCTAGTTAGTCAAAATATAGTATAATATTAGTTTCAGGAGTAGAATTTAGTTATTAATCCCTTACAAGTAATACCGGGGCTCATCCTAAGTGTTCTTTTAAATACCCATCCCCCATTTAGTTCTTCAGCCCACTTATGTCCTCTCCAGCAACCCTCAGTTTGTTCTCTATAGTTAAGAGTCTCTGTCATGTTTTGTTTCTATTTTTTCTTCTCCTATGCTCATCTGTTTTGTTTCTTAAGTTCCACATGAGTGAAATAGCATGGTATTTGTCTTTTTCTGACTGATTTATTTCCACTTAGCATAATACTCTAGTTCCACCCACGTTGTTGCAAATGGCAAGATTTCATTCTTTTTGATGGCTGAGCATCATTACATTGTATATATACATATGCCAACCTTCTTTTTTTTTTTTTTTTAAGATTTTTATTTATTTATTTGACAGAGAGAGAGATCACAAGTAGGCAGAGTGGCAGGCAGGGGGAGGGGAGGGAAGCAGGCTCCCCGCTGAGCAGCAAACCCAATGTGGGGCTTGAACCCAGGACCCTGATATCATGATCTGGACCAAAGGCAGAGGCTTAACCCACTGAGCCACCCAAGCACCCCCATATACCAACCTTCTTAATCAGTTCATCAGCTGACTTACATTTCACCTCTTTCCATAGTTTGGCTATTGTTGATAATGTTGCTATAAACATTGGAGTGCATGTATCCCTTCAAATTTTTATTTTTGTATCCTTGGGTAAACACCTTATAGTGCAATTACTGGGTCATAGAGGAGCTCTATTTTTTAACTTTTTGAGGAACTTCCAAACTGTTCAGAGTGGCTGCACCAGTCTGCATCCACAAACAGCACACGAGGGTTCCCCTTTCTCGGCATCCTCGCCAGCACCTGTTGTTTCTTGTGTTGTTAATTCTATCCACGCTGACAGGCAGGAGGTGGCGTCTCATTGTGGTTTTGATCTGTATTTCCGTGATGATGAGTAACACTGAGCATCTTCTCATGTGTCTGTTTCTGTTCTTATCTTCTGTCTGGTTGTTCTTCTGTCCATTATTGAGAGTCCAGTATTGTTATTATTGAGAGGGGTATTGAAGCCTCCAGCTATCATTGTCTTTAAACATAATCTTTAAAGATAAATAAATAAAAATAAAAGTGCTTCTAAGTTCATGAGGAAGATGTAGTTGAAAGATGCTATCAACTCACACGGTTTCACTGAGTTAAGTAAATGGCATTTTCCTTATGCTACGCTCAAAAACGCCTCTGTCTTCCCAAGAGCTGTTAGTTGAAAGATGGTTTCTAACAGAGTTGATTCATTGCGGTTAAGTATATGGCACTTTCCTTATGACGCCAACACCGCTCCCAGGCAGCGCATCTGATGGCCTTCCTTGGGGTCACGTAAGCAGCTGCAGTCATACAACACTTTGGCTGGCAGCTGGCACTTTTCTGATGGCCTCATCTACAGATCTGGTGGTCAGTTTGGGCTCTGCACCGATTTTCCTCCATGTCGTCCCTCTAGCAGGACAGCACAGACTCGATTCCTTCACAGCTGGGCTCCAAGAGAGCAAGTGTCAATGCACAGGTGCCTGTCAACCCTCTGCTTGCTTCAGACTTGCTCATGGCCTGTTGGTCAAATAAGCCCCATGTCCAAGGCCAGAGCTGATGTGGAAGGGTGAGTCCCGAGAACCATGACTTAGTGTGGCGCGGAGGGCAGAGATGGGATGTTCTACCAGAGGCATCTAAGACGCTGGCTGAGAATTGGTCATTCAATTAGCAGGATCGCTGATGACCTTGGCAAGTTCTGTTGTCGGGGAGAAAACATGACTGGAGAGTGTTCAAGAGGAAGATGGAGAGAGACACAGGAGATGGTGAGAATAGGCAACTCAAAGAGTTTTGTGGCAAGAGAGCAAAGAAAAGGTACATGGTGGGAGACATGATGTAGAGAGAGTTTTGTTCTGTTTTGAATGAGAAATCTTGCTGCATGCTTTTATGTTGGTAGAAATTACCCCAAAGATGGTTCATAGTACACTTATTTCTGTAATTTTGTAAGGCAACCATTAACATCTGCTTTAAAGTGTTTCATGGCCAAATGATTTTACCATGCTTGAGGTTTAGAACTTTAAGGATCCCAACAGGCATGTACTGAAACTGATCTAAAATTTAAGAAAAGCACAAGAAACATATGATCCTCTCAATAGATGCAGAAAAAGCATTTGACAAAACACAGCATCTTCTCTTGATTAAAACTCTCCACAGTGTAGGGATAGAGGGGACATACCTCAGTATCATAAAAGCCATCTATGAAAAGCCCACAGCAAATATCATCATCAACAGGGAAAAATTGAGAGCTTTTCCCCTGAGGTCAGGAACGCTACAGGATGTCCATTCTCACCACCGTTGTTCAATACACTACTGGAGGTTCCAGCCTCAGCAATCAGATGACAAAAAGAAATAAAAGGCATCCAAATCGGCAAAGAAGTCAAACTTTTACTCCTTGCAGATGACATGATACTTTATGTTGAAAAACCAAAATACTCCATCCAAAGATTACTAGAACTTATACAGGAATTCAGCAAAACAGGATATAAAATCAACACACAGAAACCAGTTACATTTCTGTACATAAGCAATGAAACAGAAGAGAAATTAAGGAACAGATCCCATTTACAACTGTTCCAAAAACCATAAGACCTTGGAATAAACCTAACCAAAGAGGTAAAGGATTTGTACTCTGAAAACTATAGAACACTCATGAAAGAAATTGAGGAATATACAAAGAAATGGAAAAACTTTCCATGCTCACAGATTGGAAGAATAAACATTGTTAAAATGTCTATGCTGCCCAGAGCAATCTACACTTCCAAAGCAATCCCTATAAAAATACCATCAACATTTTTCTTACAGCTGGAACAAAGAATCCTAAAATTTGTATGGAATCAGAAAAGATCCCGAAGAGCCAGAGAAATGTTGATAAAGAAAACTAAAGCTGGTGGCATCCCAATTCCAGACTTCAAGCTCTATTATAAAGCTGTCATCATCAAGACAGTACGGTACTGGCACAAAAGCAGACACATAGATCAATGGAACAGAACAGAGAGCCCAGAAATAGACCCTCAACTCTATGATCAACTCATCTTTGACAAAGCAGGAAAGAATGTCCAATGGAGAAAAGACAGTCTCTTCAACAAATGGTGTTGGGAAAAGTGGACAGCCACATGCAGAAGGAAACTGGACCATTTCCTTACACCACACACAAAGATAAAATCAAAACAGATGAAAGATCTATATGTGAGACAGGAATCCATCAAAATCCTTGAGGAGAATGCAGGCAGAACCTCTTTGACCTCCACTGCAGCAACTTCTTGCAGGACACGTCTCCAAAGGCAAGGAAAACAAAAGCAAAAATGAACTCTTGGGACTTCATCAAGTTAAAAAGCCTCTGCACAGCAAAGGAAACAGTCCACAAAACTAACAAGCAACCTACCGAATGGGAGAAGATATTTGCAAATGACATTACAGACAAAGGGCTGGTATCCAAGATCTATAAAGACCTTCTCAAACTCAGCACCCAAAAAACAAAAACTCCAGTCCAGAAATGGGCAGAAGACGCGGACAGTTATTTCTCCAGAGAAGGCATACAAAGAGCCAGCAGCAAATGCTCCACATCACTCCGCATCAGGGAAATACACATCCCAACCACATGAGAGACCACCTCACACCAGTCAAAATGGCTAAAATTAACAGGCCAGGAAACAACAGATGCTGGCGAGGATGCGGAGGAAGGAGAACCCTCCTCCACTGCTGGTGGGAATGCAAGCTGGTGCCCTCACTCTGGAAACAGTATGGAGGTTTCTTAAAAAGTTCAAAGTAGAGCCTCCTTCCAACCCAGCAATTGCACTACCGGTATTTACCCAAATGATAGAAACAGGATTAGGAGTCCAAGATGGCAGAGGAGTGGGAGACCTTAATTTTGTCTGCTCCCAGGAATTCAGCTAACTAGCTATTAAATAATTCTGAACCCCTGTGAACTCCATCAGAGATTGAAGAAAGTGATAGCTGTAATTCTACGAATAGAAAAGCAAGCACTTTCTGCAAGGTAGGAGGTGTGGAGAAGTGAATCTGAGGAGATATATGGGAAGATAAACCTCGCAGGGAGGGAGCCTCTGTCAGCCACTTACCGGCAAGTGAGAGAGCAGCGGAGCACAAAGTCAGAACTTTTACAAGTCTGCTCCAAGGAGGGACGTTGCTCCAGATGCTAAGTGGGGAGTGGAGCCCTCACGGGGACAGTGTGGTCTCAGGACCCTCGGGGCACGGAAAGACCGGGGGTGCCTGCATTCGGCAGAGCTCCCGGGTATCTGAGTGGGGAAGCCGGCTGCCATCCGTGAGCCCAGGAGTAGTGGCACAGTAGGGCCACGGCTCTTCAAGTAGGGAACAAGCAGCAGAACCAGCGAGACGCTCCCTTCCTCCTCGGGGAGAAGCCACAGAAGTCTGTAGGGTTTGGAGACTCGAAATGGGATCCTGTGCCTGACACAGAAACTCGAGGTCACAGGCTGGGTGAGCATGGAGGCCAGGGGGACGGGAGTGATTGACTGCTTTTCTCTGAGGGAGCACTGGGGGTGAGCTTTTGGCTCTGGGGCAGGAGACTGGGAGGCTACCTTTTTCAGTCTTATCTTCTAAAGCTACGAGGAAAGCCTTTGGGGAACAAAAAGCCACAGAGAGCAAACCTGAGCAGATTGCTTAGCCTGGCCCCTTGGCAAGAGCAACTCCACTTGAGAATCACCGCAACAGGCCTCTCCCCCCGAAGATCAGCAAGAACATCCAGCCAAGACCAGGTTTAGTCATCAGAGAACTGCGAATGACAAATCAGATACAGGACTAATATCCAAGATCTACGAAGAACTTCTCAAACTCAACACCCAAAAAACAAAAAAATTCCGCCAAGAAATGGGCAGAGGACATGAAAAGTTATTTCTCCAAAGAAGACATCCAGATGGCCAACAGACACATGAAAAAATGTTCAACATCACTAGCCCTCAGGAAAATACAAACCAAAACCACGATGAGATACCACCTCACACCAGTCAGAATGGCTACAATAAACAAGTCAGGGAACAAGACATATTGGCAAAATGGGGAGAATGGGGACCCTCTTACACGGCTAGTGGGCATGCAAGCTGGGGTAGCCGGTCTGGAAAACAGTATGGAGGTTCCTCTAGACATTGAAAATAGAACTACCCTATGACCCAGCAATCGCACTACTGGGTTTTTACCCTAAAGGATACAAACATAGTGATTTAAAGGGGCACGTGCACCCGAATGTTTATAGCAGCAATGTCCACAGTAGCCAAACTATGAAATGAGCCCAGATGAATGGACAAAGAAGTGATAGATAGATAGATATAATATTCATGCATATATGAATATTACTCAGCCATCAAAAAGAATTAATTCTTGCCATTTTCAACATCATGGATGGAACCAGAGGGTGTTAGGCTAAGCAAAGTAAGTCAGTCAGAGAAAGAGAAATACCATATGATTTACTCATATGTAGAATTTAAGAACTAGACAGATGAACATTGGGGAAAGGAAGGGAAAATAAACTAAGATAAAAACAGAAAGGAAAGCAAACCATAAGAGACTCTGAACTCGGGTGCCTGGGTGGCTTGGTTAAGCGACTGCCTTTGGCTCAGGTCATGATCTTGGAGTCTTGGGATCGAGTCCCACATCAGGCTCCCTGCTCAACAGGGAGTCTGCTTCTCCCACCGACCTTTCTCCTATCATGCTCTCTCTCATTCTCTCTCTCTCCCCCAAATAAATAAACAAAATCTTTAAAAAAAGAGAGAGAGAGAGAGAGAGAGAGAGACTCTAAACTCTAGGAAACAAACTGAGGGTTTCCAGAGGTGAGGCAGGTTGGGGGGAAGGGATAACTGGGTTATGGGTATTAAAGAGGGTCTCTTTCTGTAATGAGCAGTGGGTGTTACTTGCAACTGAGGGATCACTAAATGCTACCTCTGAAACTAACAGGAAGAAAAAAATGAAATTACACTGGTGTAACACAAACAGATGGAAGTGCTTAAGAAATGTGAACAACGGAGTTATACATCTCATTGGACTTGCAGACTGACACTTGATAACAAAGCAGAAATAAAGTCATTTTCAGTTAAAAAAAAAAAAAGAAAGAAGAGAGTGGGCTTTAGGCATGACAATAAGCTGAGAGATTAGGAAGAACCAGGGTGAATCGGTTCTACTGAGCTATCCCCACAACCGGGGTAAGTGAAAACGAGCTCTTGACCTGGGCCAGCCCTAGAAGGAAGGTAAAGTAGGAAGTTTCCAGAGTCTTATTCCCAACTCTGTTTAAAGTCTCTCTGGCTGGTCTGACATGGAAGTCATCATTCCTATCCTCACAAAAAAAAAAAAGC
>RCUC01127149.1:0-23633 GCA_003697995.1 Taxidea taxus jeffersonii | reverse complement strand
ACTGTTCCCCCATCTCCACCCTCAGCCATGCTTTCCAAGAGAAATGATCATGTTTTACTTGAGTCTTTACTCTTGCTTTTTCCTAACAAGGTAAAAGCAGGTTTCTTCCCGCAAGTTTACAGAAACTACGCAGGGGAGGATTAAATCCAACCTGCATAGGCCACTAACTAATCGCACAGATGGCCACCCCAAGATCACCTGCCAAACAGCAACCTTCTATTTTCATTGTATTCTAGTTACCAAATTTGACTTTGCATCTAATCAAAGCCATTCTCCTAGAGTGCAGATTATGGCTCAACCTGCTGACCAGGTTTGTCAGTGACATGCATGTTTTTGTACTTGAGGTTTTCAGATTGTGTGACTAAGATACCCAAAATGGAGTAATCAAGAAATTTTGAACCTCTGTTCAACTCTATTTCTGAGCCATGAAGTCTTAAACACTTCCAACACACTTCTGCATAGCAACAATTCCTTATAACACTGCTGTGACAAATCTCACACCTGCATTTTAGGCACTTAACTTCATAAAGACCTCCCTTCCTCCTGCTCCCCACTTCAGTAAATTGTTAAAAGTGGGAAATCATTTCTCCCTAAAGATCTTTTAAAATGATCTGGAAAAAAAAAAAGGGGGCTTTGAAGGCAGACAACTGTGGGAACAATTTCAAGTCCTGCCCCCTTATCAGTTCAGGGATTTTGAGGGACACATTTGATTTTTGTGGGTCTCAAATTCCTTACCTGTATAATAACTATAAAATAACAGGAGATTCATTCCCAGATTGCTGTGAAGGCTTATGAAATATTATAGGTGAAGAGCCCAAATACTGTGTCATATTACCCTTTGCTGCTTTCAGTGTCTGAGTCAGACCCAAGAGTCCTTATTTTTACCAGACAGATAGGTGTCCACCAAATACTCCACCTACAAACATTAGATCAATCATTAATTTCTACTTCACATCAGGGCCACCGCAATTAGCCTCTGAGTGAGCAATAGCTTTTTAAACCAAAAAGCCTCACTTAACAAGTGGGGCAATGCAGTATCTCAATCTAACAAAGATTTTTCTTTACTCAGAACAGCCTACTTTGTTTGATTCTCCAAAGAATCCCTTAAGAACAAGTAAAATTTACCTAATGTTACATTAGATTTTAAAGTGTGACTCTGAATTCAGTAGGCAACTCAAAACTCTTTTTTCATATTAAAAACTGTGTTTTCCCTTAAAATCAAAGAGTTGTTCCCTGATAGTAGTAAAAAGGTCAAGTTTGGGGCAAAATGATTTCCATAAACCAAAATATCAAAGTTTTCATACCTATCCTTATGGAAAAACATTTAGAAATAAAGAGTTAAATGGAGTAGTAGTTCTTAAAGTGTAGTAAGAAAAAGCTTAGTGGTCCCTAAAAGCTGATGAGCAGTCCAAGACAAATTTCCTTTTCTGATCACATCCTGTGTAAGAATGAATTTTCTTTTATTCTTCATCTAAAACAACATGTCACACCAGAATGAATGCTGAAACAGATATGAGAATTTAGCTGTTTTCTAGTAAGTCAGGCACTAAAGAACCTGCAAAATGTCAAAACAGTGTCATACCTCTTGCTAATTTTTGGCTTTGAAAAATAAGATGTTTTCATTTAAAAATGTGTTATTTGGGGCACCTGGGGGGTTGTTAAGTTGTTAAGCGTCTGCCTTCAGCTCAGGTCATGATCTCTTTGGCTCAGCTCATGATCCTGGGATCCTAGGATCGAGCCCCGCATCAGGCTCCCTGCTCAGTGGGGAGCCTGCTTCTCCCACTCTTACTTCCCCCGCTTGTGTTCCTTCTCTCCCTCTCTCTCTCACTCTGTCAAATACATAAATAAAACCTTTTTAAAAAATGTTATTTATATTAACAGATAATAGGTTTTTTATAGCTATTTATAGATAAAAGCCAATTTTAAGATATCTGACTTAATCTCTAATTTATTATCAATGTATTTAAAAAAAAACCCATGTGGAATTTAAAAAACAAAACAGATGAACAAGGGGAAAGGAAGGAAAAATAAATTAAGATGAAAATAGAAAGGGAGGCAAACCATAAGAGACCCTTAACAATAGGAAAACAAACTGCTGGAGGGGAGGTGGGCATGTGGGATAATTGGGTGATGGATATTAAGGAAGGTACTTGGTGTAGTAAGAACCGTGTATTATATGCAACTGATGAATCTCTAGATTCTATTCCTGAAATATACAATATATGCTAACTAAATAGAATTTAAATAAAGAATTGAAAAAAGAAAGAAAGAAAAGAAAACCACAGGCTCAAAATGGCATCAGTCAGGTTGAATCCCCAAACTGGGGCTTACTACCTAATCCAATTACAGTTTCAACCCCTCCCAGAAATGTACTTTTTAACTGGTCAGCCAGGAATTTTCTGGTAAATGTCAATGAAATAATCTGCCCCGGGGGCCTTCTCCAACCCCCAAAGGAAGTTGAGGTAACCAGCATAATAACCCCCCCCCCCTTTTCTTCCTTGTAGGGGAAAGCAATCTTGCCTTAAACAATCTTAAACAGCCTTTTTTTTTTTTTTTTAAGATCTTATTTATTTATTTATTTGACAGAGAGAGAGAGAGAGAGAGGTCACAAGTAAGCAGAGAGGCAGGCAGAGAGAGAGGAAGGGAAGCAGGCTCCCTGCCAAGCAGAGAGCCCAATGTGGGGCCTCAATCCCAGTACTCTGAAATCATGACCCAAGCTGAAAGCAGAGCCTTAACCCACTGAGCCATCCAGGCGCCCAACAATCTTTTTTCTTTTTCTAACAACTTTCATATCATCCACCCCCTTCCTATAAAAATTTTACATTTTGTACTACTCAGAATCCCCCTCTACTTGCTAGGTGTGTTGCTGCCTGGTTCCTGAACTGTTTAATGAAGACAATTAGATCTTTGAATTTACTCAATTTCCATTTTGTATTTTCACAGTATACATAATACATTCACATAAGCATGCTTGGAGTACTCAACAATATTAGTATCTAAAGGAATCCAGAGTAAAAAGTGAGAGTTCCCAAATTCAAACAATCTGATGCCTACATTCAATCTTTCCCATATTTCTTCTGCCAAAGGCTCACATATTATAATCAATATTATAATCACATATAATATCAATATTATAATTACAAATATATCACATATATAATTAAAATAGCAGGAACACCACATAGATATACAGAATTTTGTAGTTTTAAACTGTTTTTATATGCATTATCTTATAAAACAGAGCCTTGTCTTTCAGATGAACAGTTACCATTTGTAATTATTTTGAAGACAGTAATGATAACTTTGATTCAAAATGGCTGGAGCACCAAATGATAGGTAGCAGTGTTGAAATGAAAGATAAGATCCATTTACTTTTAAGGATAAAACCTCCAGTTAAGGCTAAAACTCAATCATAAGTCAAACCACACAAATGTTCCTCATTCCACTCCCAAGACTAGCTAAATTTTTATCAACAAAGGCAAGCCTCTGAGAAATCGACTTGTTCTTAGTGTAAGGTATTAAAATACACTCTTAGAAAGATTAAAATAATCCAAATCTTTAGCAGCAACTCTTAATGGGCTTTGCCATAAAGTTTATGATGCAATTTATTCCTGCTTGTGGAAAAATGTCTAACCTCCGTCCTTGTACCTCCATATTATATCTTAGTTGGAGGCATAACAAATTGGTAACAGCTACATACTTGTTGCTTAAATTGGTTTTTTGATCTTAAGATTCATGACAAACTATTACTTGGATTTAGCATCCCACAGAGTCCTAGATATCTTGAATATTAATTCACAGAGTCACCTCAGGTTTTACTTCTTGGTCTAATACCTAATTATGTAAGGTAACTTCTAGGGAATATAGCTCTTCTATTTTTGAGCAAATTTAATGTATTTACCAGTAACATGATTCTCCTGAGGATCTATTATTTGTGGGAGATAAAGGGTAACATGATTTTGCCGCTCCATAATATAATGATAATTATAAAGAGTCTACCATGGGCATTACTTTATGTCTGCTTTTCCCAAAGATCTTTGATATTTTAAATGTTAACATGACTTATTTCATGGACATATGTCATATTATATATATACTACATATGTAATACATATATGCATCACATACAGTACCTCTGTAAATACATATGCAAATATATTATAAATAATATATATACATATATATATAAAATGTGTTACAAATATGCAATGTTTCACAAATATATTAACACCATCCCATGAGACTGGCATTCCAAGGAATACACTTTGGAAGATAATGAATAGCATATTGTCATTCTGAATTTTGATCTAGGTATTAGATTATGGTACTTTTTGCATTGTTCCAACTGATAACTATAAATTTCCAATATTAACATGGAATAAGTTTTGTTTTGACTTCATTAACCTCTTTTAATTTCTTCAATCCTGGCCTGGCTCCTCTCAATAATCTCTTTTCTCCCTGTTCTTTAATCAGGTAAATAAAAATTTTGGACATATTTCTCAAAGCATACTAAAATATGGTTAAAACAATTGGATAATTGAATAGATGAGACTGGTCTATTGACTCTTCATTATTATCCTTATTTTTCCATGCTATGTCTAATCCAACATGGGAAGCCACTCCTCATGAATTCTATTTCTAGCACATTTCCCTCAACGGTCCACTTCTTTCGAATGCAGTGCTACAAGGCTATTAAATCCCACCATCATCTATGCCCATTGCACTAGTCTCCTACTTCTTTGCTTATGGTTATAGCCCTCCCAAAATTTTCTAAAAATTATCTCATTGTTTAAAACACTTTAATTATTAACAAACTCCCTAATATAGCTTAAAATTATCTTTCTGGTGCCTACTTTTTTTTTTTTTTTCTCAATGTCTACCTCTTCCCCTTTATCCATTTGTCCCATTGCTTGGACTTTACATTCCTCCAAGCTAATTTTTGCCATAGAATCTTTGTGCTAGCTTCTCACTTTGCATGATACACTTTCTTAGCGATCCCCACTTAATCTATTTGCCTAGAATTTTCTAATATCTGGTATTGCTTTTTTGGTATTGTTTTTTTGGTAAAATTTCATTTCTTCTCACTAAAATGTAATCTCAATAAATGTTATGTTGTTCTTTGCCATCTAGACTATTTTCTGATATATAGTGAGAAATAAATATTCACACAATTAATGTTGAATGAATAATTAAAAAACCAAATAACTAAAAATCAATTAGCTTGATTATACAGGAAAGAAATTCTTAACAGATTTATTCTTATTTAGGCATTCTTAGCATTCTGGCTAATGAAACAAAAGATTTCCCAACTTAGAATTTTTTGTTTCTGCCAGGCCTAAGCTTTGCTTTAAAGGGGAAGAAGGACATTTTTCTATTACAGTGTAATTTTAACTGTAATACAATTCTGAACAATTATCACAAGAGCTGCATTGAGCTGAGCAATATGAAATGATTTAGCTTATAGTCACAGAAAGTATTCTCTATATCTTCCAATTAAGGAATGGGGGGAAATGTCCTCTTCTTTTCAACAAAAACTATTTTTAAATGAATCATCATTTCTAAATTGTACTATAATAAAGTAGTATTTTAAGAATAGCTTTGTCAAATTGAACACACTAGTAATGATCTCCTCTATATCACTATGTCAATGATACTGGTAGATACTGATATATAATTATTTGAATCAAACTTTTGAAATAAGCATCTTTTAGTAATTTTTCAATATTGCTATTTCACATTGAGTACCAGATGTCAGAAGAGTTGAAAACATGTTTATTTTAGTCTCTTGGTCCTTCAGGATTTTTATGACTCAATACCATCCTCATCTCGCATGGATATGTATTTAGCCTCATTGAGTGAACAGGCTTTGAGGAGCAGCAATCTGCATACTTCTAAAAGAAATGATTTAGCCACCTGCACTTTTGGAAAATTGTAAAAAAAAAATTAAGAAAAAGCTATAGAAGACTTTCTAAGGCAGGAAATATCAATAAATAATATTTTAAGGATTTTGGATCTCTGAGGAATATGGAGCCTCATTAAGGTGCAAGTTCCTAAATTTAAAGAGAAATAGACATGAAGTGAGCTTGATGATTCACAAATATGGAAGAAAATAAGTTAGCAAAGTTTAATGTTACTGCTATTTCAGAAAAAATGACACAATACACTTTGCAATTTCCAAACAACATGTTCAAATTAGCTTACGCTGCCAATATTCCTTCCTCTTTTTCTCCATGCTCCCTAAACAGCCTACTCCTCTCTCTCTTTGAAGTCTCAATGCACAATAGCTATTAGAGGCTCTGGAAGAAATTTAACTTTGTTCCACCCATGCTTGCTTTGTCATGTCTCCTAGAAGCACATTTATGCAATATGCAATCTGAGAAACTAGCATCTACCTGGTAAGATTTGGTTAACTGGAATTTCACAGAATGTGAAGAAGAGTACATCTAAGTTCAGGAGTTACTTCTTCAAAGCCATCAGATAAAATTACACAAAACATACAGATTTCACAGAGCTAATGAGAACTAACTTTGAGGAACTTACTCTAAAGTCTCTCTTCTTTTGAGCTATAGATTAAGTTATAAACTTGTTCTCATTTTCCTAGTAAAGCTTAAGATTTTTCATTTGATATTTCTTGCTTTAAACCTGGAGAAACTATGGGATGGAATGCAGGTATATAAAATCAATTGGTGAAGAATGAATTCAGCTCAGGTTTACTTTGTTGTAGAAGAAACCCAAAGATACCTTCAAATTTACACTTTTTATAACTTTTAATTTTAATAAATGATTTCCATTGCTCAAAAGCTTCTCAGAAATACTTCTACTTCTATAAATATTCTATATTAAGGAAAACACATTTAATATGGTTATTTGATGAGTATTTCTGAAAATTTGTCTTTCTAGCATATTTAAGATTTTTATCCTTCTCAATTTGTATCTATTCTACATAACTAACGCTATTAACAACTTTACTCTTCTAAATAAGAGAAGTTGTTCAAATTATGCTGACAGTACCCTTGAATGTCTAATTAACTGGGCACCTGGGTGGCCCTATGGGTTAAGCCTCTGACTTCAGCTCAGGTCATGATATCAGGGTCCTGGAATCTAACCCTGCATCGGGCTCTCTGCTCAGTGGGGAGCCCACTTTCCCCTCACCCTCTCTGCCTACTTATGATATCTCTCTCTGTCAAATAAGTAAATAAAATCTTTTTAAAAAATCTAATTAACTAAGTATATTATAAGATATATAATTGGTAAAATGCTAATTTCAAAAAAAGCTAACATATTGACTATTCATTGTAATATGTATCATCACGTATAATTACGTATACTTGGTAAAAGAGTAGCCCTCAAGTTTTACAAATTTTAATGTGATCTTATTCTCCATAATTACCTAGACCAATATTGGTTAACCTCATGGTCTAATGCAGGAGTTTGTAGATATCAGCAAAAGAGACTAAGGATGGTTGTTTTATGATACAATTTTGAACGTACTCTAATTTTTACATGTAGATATATTATGATGCATAAGTCATTTTCAAACTTCATTACTGATAAATTACTTTAAAGAGACCACTAGACCACTGACTTAGTACAGAAGTATGACAAAATTCTATTGCTCAGATTGATTCATTTAGGATAGTGGGTCTAAAAGTTTTTTAATAGAGTTAGAAAGGTAGAAAAATCTCACTGAAATGTGATAATAAACATAAGCAATTTGTGGGAGGGGATAATATACATACCATTATTTACTTCAGGAATAGGCTTATAATGATTCTCATTTGAACAGCATATATACTATATATTTTATCACTAGTTTTCAAAGTGTTGTCCTTGGACAACATAAAATAAAATCTGTTCAGAATATTTATGTTATAAATAACTTAAAAACCCAAGGTCCACATTTACTGATTGACCTAGGGTGAATATTTAAAAATAATATCCTTACTGCAATTAATAAGTAAAATCTGAAAGGTAACCTCTAGTTACGGTAATATAAAATAAGAAAATTACTACATGTTATTAGTTCCCAAAGAGGGTATTTACTCAATCCAACAAATGGATAATGAGGAATATAAATCTATAATAATTTTAATTGTTTGTAAGATTAACAGTTGTTGAAACTAGAACATACTTGAAATAGTTCTGGTGATGTAATGATAGAAGCTCTCCATTCAAGTTGTAAAAAGTCCAATTATCCATAAATACATATGTGCAGTAGGACCTTTATTATGGGGCCAAACACTTACTGTTTTGTAGTGAGACTTTGTGCTGAAATACTTGAGAGTTACAAAAAGGTTTACCAAATTTATAGTTTAGCTTAGCATAGCAAATATCAGCATTCCTTCTTTAGCTGGCATTAGTAAGTACCCATTTAGTCATACACAAACTTAAAAGTCTAAGAGATTGCAATAAATTTCCATTAAGAGACAAAAAGAGATCTGTATTTTGTAACAGTTCCTTGTTCAATGAACTTAGTACAAGTTTACTACTATTAAATAAAAGTCCTCTAGTCACTACTTTGATAAGCAGTTCTTGAGAAATCATCTGAGTCCTTAAACTCTAAATTTTCCATCTTGTACAGTGATGATAATATTGGCAGCTAAATCTACCTAACAAGAGTTGTATTCAACAAAACCAGAATTGATATGAAAATAAAAGTTGATGGGTAATTATCATGATAAGTGATGAGTATATCTAAGTCATTTACTTGGTTCAAAATAGATCTACTGATCACATTTAGTTTTAATAAAACAGAATTGTCTTTATGTTTACCTTTTTTCAAGTTTTATTTGAGAGAGAGTACATATGCCCAAGACTGGGGGGAGTGGTAGAGGGAGAGAATCTCAAGCAGATTCCCCACTGAGTACAAAGCCCAATATGGGGCTTGATCCCATGACCCATGATGTCATGACCTGAGCTGAAATCACCAGTTGGGCATTTAATTGACTGAGCCACTCAGGTGCTCCTCTTTGTGTTTGCTTTTCATTTATTTATCCATTCAAC
The DNA here is from genome assembly GCA_003697995.1 of Taxidea taxus jeffersonii. Lineage (NCBI taxonomy): Eukaryota > Metazoa > Chordata > Mammalia > Carnivora > Mustelidae > Taxidea > Taxidea taxus. Next base: position 14,630 of record RCUC01127149.1, on the reverse strand, counting down.
AAATTGTATTAGGCACCTAGTACATATCGAGTATTCTGCTTATTACTGGAAAAGAGGCCAAAGATAAAATCATTAATCCCTTGGAATTAACTATCTGGTAGGGGGATGCAAATAATGAAATAATACAAAAATAATCATAAAATTAAAAATCATGATAAACACTAAAAAAAGTCACATGGCACTATAAACACATTTACCATGGGAGTCTAAAGTTATAAAACTTGAGATGTGAAGGGCAAATGAAAGCTAACTTATGTGGTAATGGAAATAGTAAAGAGTGTGGGTAAATAGAGTATCACTGAGCAGGGAATAATTATGTGACTATCCCTGAAATATCCAAATTGACTAAGTTATGATACACTTTTCTTCAGATCAAATGATGAAATTAATTACTTGAGAACGAACTAAGAAGTTTTAAAATAATAAAATCATGTTTTTAACACATCCATTAATTAACCTTTTCTTTCAGTGTCCAGGCTGAAAAGACAAATTTATGTTTAATAGAAGAATATCACTATTCAAATAATATTAATCTTGGATGAAATATGCCATTAGAAGATCAACTAATTAAATCATCATAGACAGAAGCAAACTTTTTGTGCTATGGTATTACTCTAAATTGATAGCTAAGTAAAATTCCAGAATTTCTGTAGCTAAAGTAGAGAGTATTAGAGACTCATATGATCATTTGGATGGGAATGTTCTCTTAATGTGCATTTATTTTAATTCAACTGTCCAGGTTTGATAAATAAGAAATTACTTTAAAACCAATGCAATTTATATTTGTCATCCTATTTGAACAGTCAGCACATGGAACCTCTTTTTTGAAGGGCATTTCCCCACCAAATGAGGCAAATTCTCACCTCAGAAGTTGAAAGTGTAGATACACAATCTGTTGGCTTTTTGTCAGTTTGGTTGAGGCCTGTAACTCAAGTTTCTCAAATCTCAGGCCTCAGGTGATGCCACAGCAACATGAGACGCCTAAGAATTATATTCATATATCCTGTTTTATCTGGGACAGCCCTGGTTCATGTCTATTGCCTTATTTAATTACTATTAGTAACCTCTTATTCTTGAGAGTCCCAGTATGGGCAATGGATAATATGGTCCCTTTAATCATATGCAATATTCTTCAGTGATAGTAGGTACAGCAGAACTAAATTCAGAGCTGAGCAGTAGCAGTGAGCTGAGGGGCAGTTTCTGATGTCCCGTGTTAAGGGTATAGGCTGTTGCTTTTAGTAGTTGATGATGAAGCAGGGCTTTCTATAGTGGGCCAGTTCTTGGGATTAAGTGTCTATACATCTACTCCTGGCCACACAATCCCCTACAAAAGTAAACTACACAATATATGTTTTCCTTCTTTTCATTTTTTTTTTCCTTTTTTCTTTCCCATTTCAAGTTTACCTGGGATTCTTTCAGTACAAATTCTGCTGCCTATTAAAAACCCTGGATGGACTGCTCAGAAACCAAGTGTTTTCTTCTCTCTTAAAATGTAGGTAACTTGCTTTTTCTCTTAACCATTTAGTTTTATTCTCTAATTATGGATCCCCAAGAACAGGATGTTTCAATACTTTGTAATATAGTAAAATCCGTAACCTTTTTTTTTTTTTTTTTTTTTAAGATTTTTTTTTTTTGTCAGATAGAGAACGCAGGAGCGAGCACAGGCAGAGTGGCAGGAAGAGGCAGAGGGAGAAGCAGGCTCACTGCCGAGCAAGGAGCCCGATGTGGGACTCGATCCCAGGACTCTGGGATCATGACCTGAGCCGAAGGCAGCTGCTTAACCAACTGAGCCACCCAGGCGTCCCAAAATCTGTAACCTTTTTGAATGTAATACATTCTTCTTTAAAAAAAAAAAAATTGGGGGCACCTGGGTGGCTCAGTGAGTTAAAGCCTCTGCCTTTGACTTGGGTTGTAGTCTCAGGGTTCTGGAATCAAGCCCCACATCAGGCTCTCTGCTCAGCAAGGAGCCTGCTTCCTCCTCTCTCTCTGCCTGCCTCTCTGCCTACTTGTGGCCTCTGTCAGATAAATAAATAAAATCTTTAAAAAAACTATTTGATTTACTTTGCAGCATTCTATCATAACTTAATTTTAATAATCTTAAATTAAAAATATTTTGACACATTACTGTAACTATTGCTACTTATAATAGTCCAAGGGAAAATGTCTAAGACATCACAAATATTTTTATACATATAAATTTCATTTAATATTTATTGCTATAATCATCTTGGTAATAGATAATACATTAAGATAATTATGATAATGATGAGAAAAAATACCTACAAAATAGTAGATACTAAGGATTAAAAACATATTTACTATTTTTCGGTATTTAATTTTGTCCACAAAATCCAAAGATTGAATTCCTTTGAAATACAAACCTTTTTTTCCCAGTTGAAAGGGCTATGTAATTAAAATCCAAAATAATCAGAAGACAAATTATGGTTTCAACCCTTAGTGATTATGAAAAATCATTTTAACATATTGCAACTTTAAACAATCATTTAATCAGGACTGTATCTTTTTGCAAATCTGCACTTGGTAATGTCATGTGGGTAGCCTGAAATTGGCCATGGTGGGAAGATTTAACCATGGAAATGAGCAAACCTATAAATATGGCCTTCATCTCACTCCCTTCCTCACTGGAAAGCTGGTTGCTACACAGTAGTGAGCACACCCCTGATTTAAATTTCCATAGGAGGTACTGCTCTTTTTGTAACATGAATAAAGACACAGCATATATTTTGACCTAATAAAATTAATTTCTGTCCTGTATATGACATAGTAGGTCACTACAAGACAATATTCCCACTATAAAACTAGGCATACAATTAAATTATGAAATAATTAAAGATATCACAAAAATGTATTTGCAACAAAGACCAAATGAATGAAGTTCCAGAAAGTAGAGAGCCTTTCAGATCTTACTTCCAGAACCTGGTCCTGAAGGAAAGAAAAAAACCAACAAACCCTGGCTGCATGAAGATGGAATTGCAGCCAGGAATTTTTTGGATAGCAAAATATGTTGGACAATTAGGACTAAAATTTCTAAAAGGATTAAACCTTTCACAGTAACAACTGCTTAGGAAACAAATATTTTTGGGTATAGAGATAAGTTTCAAGTATATAGTAGTCTCATCCTCAAGGTATTTGCCAGATGTGAAGTTTGTTGGTGTTGTGGGCTGAAGAATGATGATGAGAACAGAGCTCAATTTCCAGTATTCTTGTAAGCCTGAGGAAAAGCCACCATTGGGCATAATATTAAAAGTTCCAAAAGATGCATTCTGGGATTAAAAATGACCATAGAAAGACCAAGACTTACTCAAACAGCAAAATATCCTCAACTACATCTGCCACTAAGTGGAGTGATATGATCTGTTCCTCACCCTAACTCGCTGATAAAGAACATAAGAAAAATTTTTCTAGTTTAAAGATAAGATCATCTGAAGCCCATGGTTAATTTTTATGCAACTTCCAGAATATAACTAAGAATTCCCATAAATGTGAAAAGTAAAGAAAAATTGACATTCATTCAAGTTAAAAAAAAAAAACAGAATAGAAACAGACACATTAGATGACTGAGATACTAAAGATGCAGCAAAGGACTTTGAAATATCCATCAAAGTGTTAAATAAAGAATAGGAAAAGATAGACAGAAAGAAGAAAAAATAGCATAAATGGAAAATAGGAATCTATAAGAAAGATAAAATGGGCACCCCAGCATTGAAAAACACAGTATCTGTATTAAGAACTCAGTATTAAGAACTCAATGGTTGAGTATCAAACTAGGTAAAAATGAACAAAAGATTACTGAACCTGAAGGGAAATTAAAAGAAAACATCCAAATAAAGACTAATGAGGTAGAACAAACATTGAAGAAGTAACACAAGAAAGTTTCCAAAAGCTGGTATTAGATATCAACTTACATATTCAAGAATCTCAGCAACCACAGCAGAATAAATAGAAAGAAAACCATAATTACACATATAATAAACTGCTAAAAAAATAAAGATAAAAGGAAGAATCTTAAAAAAAAATCCAAGGAAAAAACCCTTCCTTTTCAATGAGGAAAAAGACAAAAAAAGAAAGAGACTGTTTTTATCTGACTTGTCACTGGAAATCATGATGCTTAGAACTGAATGGGGGAAAGATTTATAGTGTCAAAATAAAAAGTAACTGCTAATGCTGAATTTACTACTCAAAACAAAAAACAAACAAAAAACCTTGAAAATTAACATTGAAATTAAGCATAAACTAATTTTCAGACAAACTGAGGAAAGTTGTTTTCATCAGGCCTACAATAAAAGAAAAATAAATAAAACCAAAATGTACTTTGAAAACTTATATGCAAATAATGAATAAAGGAACACTGTATCAATCCGAAGGGGCACATGTGCCAGAATGTTTATAGTAGCGATGTCCACAATAGCCTAACTATGGAAAGAACCTATATGTCCATCAACAGATGGAAGGATAAAGAAGATGTAATACACATACACACACACACACACACACACACAGTGGATAGCACATAGCAGCCATTGAAAACCCCCGAAATTGCAAAAAATTTGCAATGACGTGGATGGAACTAGAGGGTATTATGTTAAGCTGAATAAGTCAATCAGAGAAAGACAATTATGTGCTCTCTCTGATATGAGGAACTTGAGAGGCAGGGTGGGAGGTCATGGGGGGTCAGGGAGGGAAAAAATGAAACAAGATGGGACCAGGGAGGGAGACAAACCATAAAAGATTCTTAATCTCACAAAAAAAACTGAGGGTTGCTGGGGGGCTGGGGAGGAGGGAGAGGGTGGCTGGGTTATGGACATTGGGGAGGGCATGTGCTGTGGTGAGTGCTGTGAATTGTGTAAGACTGAGGATTCACAGACCTGTACCCCTGAAGCAAATAATACATTATATTTTAAAAAACAAAAACAAAAAACTAAGGATGTACTACATGGTCACTAACATACCATAACAAAAATAAAAGAAAATTTCACAAAATTGAAATATCTCTGGAAAAACTGATTGAAAAACAAAAAAAATTGTTCACATCAGGAATGAAAAAAAAACAATAGGAGCCTATACATTACCAAATTAAGGAGAAGATATTGGCTACTACCTACAAATAAATTGCACAATTTGCATGAAATTGGAAAACTTTTGAAAAAATTCCTTTTTATAATAACTGAAAGGAGAGAAGGTATAAACATGAGTAATTTTGAATCTGCTAAAAAAAAAAAAAGTTCTTTCTCACTGTCTCACTTATCCACCCCCTCCTTTCCCACATACAGTTAGCAATCAATGGCTTTACCAGTGAATTCTGGTAAATATTTAGGAATAAGATCAGACTTTCTCAAACTCTTTCAGAGAACAGACAAAAAGAGTACAATCTAACACTAATTCCTAAATATTGCAAGAACAATACACTGAAGGAAAATTACAGACCACCCCTGACATGAATAGATACAGTAATCCTAAACAAAATATTATCAAATCAAGTGATAAATGTCTGTGTATGTATTCCTCAATAAGGCAGGATTGTTATACATCTCAAAATAATAAGTTTAACTGATATTATATTAATATTAAAGTGGAGAAATAGCATATGATTATCTCGACAGATTCAGATAGAACACCCTTTCAGAATGAAAACTCAGCACTATAAGAATTAGTTTGAACTTCCTATACCTGATAAAGAATAGTAATTTAAAATCCTACTTTGGCATACTCACTAATGTTAAAAAAAATTGCCACCTAGGTCTGATATAAGAAATGGACAAAGGAAGGGAGGGAGGGAGGAAGGAGAGAGAAGGAGAAACTCCTCATATTGTCACTAGGACTCACCATTCTATTGGTGACCATACCAAGTGCAATGAGTTAAGAAATAAAATTACATATGAACTAGAAAAAAAGAAGTGAAATTGTTATTTGTAGAAACATGGCAACATAATTAAAAAACTCATAATAATCTACAAACTATTCAAATTAATGTATATAGTACTTGAATATGTATAATGCATAAAAATATTTCCATGTATCAACAAATAAAACAAAGAATTAAATATAATTTGCAGTAGTCTCAAAAATATTAAAGTCCAGTAACAAACGTATAAGATATACAAGAAGCTTAAAACTATTTTTAACTATTAAGATAAACTGAAAGTTTAAGTAACTAGAAAAATATATATGCCTAAGGATGAAAATCAGTTTAATCAGGTTTTCTCACATCATTATAGAGATTTAATATAATCCCAATCAAAATTCTTCAAAATTCTAAAAATTTAGATATAATTGAATCACTGTTTTAAAAATTTATACTAAAAAAAAAAAAACAAAAAAAAACAAGGATAGCCAAGGTAATAAATACTGTAGAACAAGTCTGGAGAAATTATAGTATCAGCAACAAAAACCTAAGGAACTAAGATATCATAAAAAAAGAAGCAAGGCTCTGTTAACAGGGTATTATATTAGTATAAGGACAGGGAAACCAACCATTAGAAGAGAAGGAAGTGTCCAGAAGCAGAATCAACATAAACTGTCACTTGACTTGTGACCAAGTTAACACTGCAATTCTATTAGAGAAAGATGGTCTTTTTAGTAACAGCTGAGTCAACTGGATATTTATATGGGAAAAAGTGTCTTTTTTTTTTTTTTACTTTATTTAAGCTTTATTTAAACATATGATGTAACCCCACCACCCTCACCCAACCCCTCTTCCCCCCACCCCCCTCAGTTTGTTTTATGACATTAAGAGTCTCTTTTGGTTTTTCTCCCTCCCGATCCCATCTTCTTTCATTTTTACTTTTCCTACCACCTTAACTCCCACCCCCGTTGCATCTCCACTTCCTCATATCAGGGAGATCATGTGGTAGTTGTCTTTCTCCAGTTGACTTATTTCGCTAAGCATAATACGCTCTAGTTCCATCCATGTCGTCGTAAATGGTAAGATTTCATTTCTTTTGATGGCTGCATAGTATTCCATCGTATATATATACCACATCTTCTTTATCCATTCATCTGTTGATGGGCATCTAGGTTCTTTCCATAACTTGGCTATTGTGGACATTGCTGCTATAAACATTCGGGTACACGTGCCCCTTTGGATCACTACGTTTGTATCTTTAGGATAGATACCCAGTAGTGCAATTGCTGGGTCATAAGGTAGCTCTATTTTCAATTTTTTGAGGAACCTCCATACTGTTTTCCAGAGTGGTTGCACCAGCTTGCATTCCCACCAACAGTGTAGTAGGGTTCCCCTTTCTCCGCATCCTCGCCAGCATCTGTCATTTCGTGACTTGTTCATTTTAGCCATTCTGACTGGTGTGAGGTGGTATCTCATTGTGGTTTTGATTTGTATTTCCCTGATGCCCAGTGATATGGAGCACTGAAAAAGTGTCTTTTAATCATGACAACACACTACCCCTAAAAATTAATTCTAGATAGACTGCAAATCTAATTATTAATAGCTAGAAAAATCAACATATAGAAAATACATGACCTTGGAATAGCCAAGAATTCCTTCAATATGGTGTAAAAGATGATAACCACAAAATCAATTAAGAAAACAGATAAGTCTTTTATGTTCACCAATATAGTAAATATTTCTACATTTCTAATGTTCTTCATTCCTTCTTCTAAATAGGAGTTTCTATCTGGTGGTTATTTTCATTCAGCCTGAAGAACTTTCTTATCTCATTTTTGTTTGTTTGTTTGTTTTTCTTAAAGGGCAAGATGCTGCTAAACTGGCCAGAATTTCTGCCATCCTGGCCAAGAAATATCTCCAATTTACTTATCTATCTAAAATTGTCTTTTATCAATGTCAGAAGTAAAACAGGCAGAATAGCTCCCAAAGATGACCTGTTACACACAATGTAATCACAGAAGTCCTTAGAAGTGAAACAGGGGCATCAGAACCGCAGGAGATATGACGACACTAGTAGAGGTTACAGCAGTGTGAATGTTGGCTTAAAGAAAACCAAGAGCCAAGGAATGTGGGCAGTCTATACAAGATGGAAAAAGCAAGGAAGTGAATTATCTATGCGAAAAGGCAAGCCTCACTGTGGGAGAAGACATCATCAATTCCTGTATCTGAGAAGGACCTATCCAGAATATATAAAGAATTTTTATTCTTCAGTAAGGAAAAGTCAGATGGAGCACCTAGGTGCCTCAGTTGGTTAAACATCCCACTCTTGGTTTGGCTCAGATCATGATCACAGGGTCACGAGATCAAGCCCTGCATGGGGCCCTGTGCTCAGTGCAGAGACTACTTGAGATTCTGTCCCCTCCCTCTCCTTCTACTTTTCTCCTCCCAACTTGCACTCCTTAAGATAAATAAATTTAAATCTTTAAAAAAAATAAACAAACATTACAAAAATTAAAAATGTTCAAAAGACTTGCAAAGACAGTTCTCAAATATGATATTCAAGTGGCCAATGTATACATGAAAAAAAACAAATTTTATTCATTAGGCAAATGAAATTAAAATCACAGGAAAAACCATTACACACTCACTTCAACTGCAAAATTTAAAGAGAAAGAAAATAATGTTTACGAGCATGTGCAACAATCAGAACTCTCTGACACTGGTAAGTAAATTCTTTGGCAACATCTACTAAATTTGATCATCTATGTACCTTATAACCCACCAATTCCATTCCTAGGTTTATACCAAATACAAATGTATACCTATCCCCACCAGAAGTCATGCTTTGGAAAGTTCACATCAATATTATATTAAACATCCATTTGGGAAGGATTCAATAACTACCAATTGTGTAATATATAATACTTATTCACCCAGTTACACACTACATAAAAGCAATAATGAACTATAACCACACCCAGCAATATTCATGAATCTTACAAACATGCTAACTAGAGACAAAGGAATATAAAACGTATTATGTAAAGAATAAAATTTATCTATGAATAAAATTTTCTATAAAGTACAAAAACCGATCAATGCTATTGACAGTCAAGTAATAGTTGGAGGTGAGATTTAGTGAATAGAAGGAAATATGATAATATTTTGGTGGTGCTAGTATCAATAAAGTCTTTAAAATATTTTAATACTATGTATATCAAATTAAAAATCATGTTCTAAAAAAACCCTTCTGAGACAGGTACAAGACTCAAATGAATTATACAAATTAACTATAATAAACTCCAGATTTTAAGTCATCACTGATTTAGATTAATCTATTAAATCTATTGATTTTGTCTATTTTGTGTATAAGCTTATGCTTTGTAATTTTGCAAGAGCTATGTTATCTTTCCATTATATTTTCATAACATCTATGTCCTTGTCTATCTACCTAATAAATATCTAAAACAATTAAATCTTATTGTGCATTACAAAACTCCAGTGAAATCAATTATACAGTGAGCAGTGTTTTTAAAGATTAGTACGTTCTCTCTTTTTTTTTAATGTTAGGCACATCGGATTCAGAATTTTCAATGTTCAAGTCTTCAAAAACTGGGTATCTTTCAAGCATTAAGAAAGGCATTTCAAAACAACATATCCTTCTATTATTTTCCACTTTACAAGTCCACTTTTCTCCCCACTCTCTAAAAGAGCCCTAAACCCTTCAGGCCTTGAATCATGTCACTATCATTCCAGCTAAAGGGAACTGGAGAGCACTCCCCTGGGTTCCTATTAACACCTGCTACTTAATCAGCCAGAGGGGCTGTTGGTGACTGATGGCAAAGATATCCATCCATCCCTCCTCCTTACCTCCCCAGAGGCTGTACCACCATTGCAGCCATCCCTGCCTGGGGACTGAGTAAAAAGAGACTGGGCAACACAGAGAGTTGGAGAAATACATCCAATTGTTCAAAAGCTGGAATTTGTTAGTAGCAAATTCCCAGTTATAAATTTGCAAACCAAGAACATGCAGCTGTGGAATATATTAGCTACAAATCTGTAATTTTTCAACTTTGAGATTCATAAATATTTTAGGTATTGTACAAATGCAGCAGCAAATAGTAATAGAGACCTCCCTGGATAGAAGGTTACTACAGATAAGATGTATGTGGCTAAACGTAGGGGGGCCTTACATTTTGAACGAGGGATAAGTTTAGCAGTGCAGCCATCTCTAATTTAGACTGTTTTCTTAATCTGCTGCCAGGGGACCATGCTGGGTGATTCACAGTAATGAACTCCACCTGGATGTTCTGTAAATCTGAAAAGGAGTACCGCAGCCTAGTAGCTGTTGTTACCACAGATCTGGTTGAATGAGCTCTAATTTGATCATTAAGTGACCATCCCACCAAGGAACCATGAGAAATGCTTAGAGACTACCATTCCATGAGAAAACCAGAAAGACTGCTTATTTCAGTAAGATTGTTATCAAATAAAACAACCTATGTTGAGGGGAAAAAAAGAAACATTTGTAGAACGATAAAAAAAAACTAATACTAAATATTTAATCTTGAACCAGTGAATGATTTTGTTAGTTTAATGGGATCACTATTTTTTAGAAGTAAAGAAAGTAACCAGTTTTCTTCACAGACCAAAGAGGTTTATTAAATTGTTTTAACACCATTATGTAATCAATAGCAGTTAACTTGCCAGTAACTGTAATACTTGGGACAATAAATTATATATTATAATATACTGCATAATAAAATATATTGAACAGATAGCATTCTTACAGATTCAAACTATATATATGTCACTGTTTCATAACAGTAATGAAATGTCATCTATATTATGGAAAGCACAAGCTGAACTATAAGGCTTAAATTTCTTTATTTCTATCTGAAACTCTGGTCACTATCTTAATAAAATAATTTGAGAACCAGGCCATGGCCTCTGCTAAAACCTCTGTTGCTTTATCAAAGCCCTTGGGAACCAGACTCAAATAAGTTCCATCACAACATAGGCCATTGGTTGAGCTTCTTGCTCCCTGAAATTAATTTTCTGTCCATTTTTTATTACATATTCTTGTTCACTTTATGGAGGTTTATTGTATTTTCTTGCCCACTCTCTCTTCTTCTGATCATAGAACAAATATAAAGCACACATTTTTCTGGATAACCACCCCTCCCTTATTTGTAATCCTTATACTTTGAGTGATCAATTGGGACACATGTCAGGTTTACCAATATACTTAAAGATATATGAACCAATAATTCACTTACTCAATCAATTCATGCATTTATCATTGATTTTTGGTTATCAAGTTCTTAGTTTTCAGTTTAATCTTGATAATATTCTGCAATACTATTGGATAAATTCTGTCCCATTGCACTGTAAACAAGATTCTAATACCCAAATTTGTTAACTTGTATGTATATGAATATATTCAGTGGATAGATACTCTGAAATAAAGAGCAAATTATCATGCCCATGGTTAACTATTTTGTGAATCGGATTCATTTTAATACGTGTAGTATTTTCTACGATGAGTTTTGATTAATTTACAAAGTAAAAGATTTTCAGTCCATGTTGAGCATTCTTTAGTAGATTGATAGAGGAATAACCTGCCACCAGGAAGAATGCATTCTTGTAACTGGAAGTTTATTGGTAAAACCTGATCATCCCTTCATGAGTATTTTGTAGTAGGGATGCTCACCATAGATGACAGTCAGATTAGATGATCTTTGATATTCAACACAGGTATTTTTGATTAATAAATTCATAGTTTGTATAGATTAGAGAACTCTAGGCACCAGGCAGAAATGAAAAATAAAGAGCAAATATTTGGTTTTAACATTTTAAGTGGATTTAGACCAAGTCAAATAGAAAACAGTACAAAAGCAAATCAAAGTAATATGTCAACAGATTGAACAGTATGTTTTAGCTGAATATATAAATGCTAAAGAGATTTTTCACAAAGACAGTTAATAAAGATGTCTAGAATTCTATTCTGAGTTCATCACGGTAATTCAGTAATTTTTCAGTAATTCTACAGAATTCAGTAATTCTTCCCAAACTCTAGTCCCTCAATCTTTTCAATTTCAATTACTTTTTCCATTCTCTATATGTATTAACCACAAACAGTCTAAACCATTTTTTCTCTTGGATCCATTGGTATCAGGATATATCATAGAGCACTCTATGTCAACCCAGTAAATGGCAACTCCAAATCCTATTGGCTATGTATTTAAAATATATCTATAGTCTAACTACTTCTTATCAACAGACTAATGAGAAAAAAAAGCACAAATCTATCATACTTTAATACTCCTCAATCATCAGAAAAATAAGGGGGAATGCGAGAATATAAAAAGAACAAAACACTTGGAACCAACATGACCCAACATATTATTTTTTAAGACTTTATTTTCTTAGAGGAATTTTAGTTTATTTTGTTTTTATTTTCCAAAGATTTTACCTATTTATGAGAGAGAGAGAGAGAGAGAGAGAGAGTATATGTGTGTGCATGAGTGGAGGGGCAGAGGGAGAAGAGAAACAGAGTTCCTGCTGAGCAGGGAGCCCAACATGGGGCTTGATGCCAGGACCCTGAGATCAGACCCGAACCCAAGGAAGATGCCTTAACCAACTTAACCACTGAGACACCCCTAGAAGTTTTAGTTTTATAACAAAATTGGGAGGAATAGATATTTCCCATTTATTCCTTGCCCTAAAACATGCATAACCTCCCTCATTATCAACATCATTCACCAGAATGGTCCATTTTCACCAAGAGTGATCCTACAATGACACATTATAATCACCCTGTCCAGTACTTTAGGGCTGGACACACCTTTGGAGTGATATATTCTATGGGTTTGGACAAAGTATAACAACATAGAGTCATTATTACATCATACAGAGTGTTTTTACTGCCCTAAAAATTGTTTGAGCTCTGTTTATTCATTTCTATCTGACCCCCACCCCCAACTCCTGTCAACTACTGAGTGTATTATCTCCCTACTTTACCTTTCCCTGAGTGCCATATAGTTGAAACCATACAGTCTGTAACCTTTATGGATTGGCTTCCTTTACTTACTAATATGCATTTAAGGTTCTTCTATGTCTATTCATGGCTTGATAGTTCAGCCTTTTTAACAATTAATAATAATAATCCATTTCCAGGATATACCAGCTTATTTATGCATCTACTAAATGACATCCTGGTTGCTTCCAGGTTTTTTGGCAATTATGAATAAAGATGCTATAAACATTAGTGTGTCATTTTTTTTTAAAAAGATTTATTTATTTATTTAAGAGAGAGCAGGGGAAGAGGGGCAGAAGGGGAGAGAGTCTTAAGCAGACTCCATGCTGAGTGTGGTGACCCCATGTGGGGCTCATTCCCATGAACCTGAGATCATGACCTGAGCCAAACCAAGAGTCAGACACTTAACCAACTGTGGCATCCAGGTGCTGCAATTGTGAAATTTTTTATATGGACATAAGTTTTTTACTCCTTTGGCTCAATACCCAGGCACACAATTGCTGGACCAAATGGTGAGGATATGTTTAGTTTTGTAAGAAACTACCTAACTATAACCTAATTTATTGCACATTATTTTCAACTATGGCAGGAAATGCATTATTTTCATGTGCATATAAAACACTTATCAAGATAGACCATAAAACAAGTCTCAATCAAGCCCAAAGGATTGAAATTAAAAAGAGTATACTTTTAGACTTCAAAAAATATCAAATTAGAAATAATCTAGACACACTTAAATTTTAAAAATTAAACAATACAATTCTTCATCCTCCATTGGGAAATACTTTAAAGCATATTATATTAAAAAGACAATGCTTAAAAATTTGAAATGTTGCCAAGTGCTAAAAATAAAATTGTAGTTTTAATGTTTTTGTTAATAAACAAATTATCTAATTCTTCTTAGAAGTGTGTAATAAAAGAACACAATGAATAAAAATATTTGAAAGGAATAAATGTACAGGTAAAGACCATAAGTCATTGAGATAGAACACAGACAGCACTGACAATCAAGAAGCCAAAAGATGATTCTTAAAAAAGATTAATAAAAGCAATAAACACCTTGCAAGATTGATAAAGTAAAAAAAAAAAAAGGAATAACCAATATCAGCAAAAAAGGTTGAGCTATCTCTGCAGATCCTTAGATTAATAATTTTGGACCATTAATATCCATAGGCATTTAACTACTTATTTAAAATATTAATAAAATCAAGCAATATATAGAAAAATAACGTATCAATACTCTGATAAACACAGTAATATTCTGTGCCTCCTATCAAGAGGTCTTAGACTTATTTTCTTTTCCTTAAGAAATGAATCTTATTTTCATCTGAGAAGTTTTCTCAGTCTGCTCCTGCCCATAGAAACTTGGTAATCCAGAGAGAATTCTGATATAATTATATGGGTGAGTCCAGGAAAAACCAATACAGAAGCTACCTCATCAATACACAAACTATAAGCAGTAATAAATCATTGTTTTAAGTCATCACATTTTGGAGTATTTATTCAACCTTAGATAAGTGATAAAATTAAAAGATTAAGTACAACTATTTCCAAATGGCATGTGTATCACAAAACACCTAGGACATAGGACAAATAAGTGAAGTTAGTAACATTACAGGATATAAGATCAATATACAGGAATCAATTTTGTTTCTAGCAAATGACAATTACATCAAAACTAAATACTAAATATCATTCTTAATGGCATAAAAGTGAAAAAAAAAAAAA
>RCUC01127148.1:0-65523 GCA_003697995.1 Taxidea taxus jeffersonii | reverse complement strand
AAAAAAAAAAAAAAAGAAATCTACATAAATGCTTAAAGAAAATCAAGCATTTATATAAATTAAGTATATTCTCAGAAACATATAAATTAAACCAAATATTTTTCAAGCTTCTATGATCTGGAATAATCTTTGGTAAATAAAAGTTAGCTTAATTTGGGACGCCTGGGTGGCTCAGTTGGTTGAGCGGCTGCCTTTGGCTCAGGTCATGATCCCAGCGTCCTGGGATCGAGCCCCACACTGGGCTCCTTGCTCGGCAGGGAGCCTGCTCCTCCCTCTGCCTCTGCCTGCCACTCTGTCTGCCTGTGCTCACTCTCTCTCTCTCTATAATAAATAAATAAAATCTAAAAAAAAAAAAAATAAACTACATTAAAAAAAAGTTAGCTTAAGTTTGTCGGTTTAATTAAAACAGGCACGTCCTTAGAGTCATCAACATGAAGTAGAATACTTATATTCTACCTAAATTTACTGAAAATCAAATAAGGTCATATTATCTCTGTTACAAAAATTTGTCAGCAAGAAAAATAACTTAAAATGTTGGTTAACTGCTTATCATGACATCTTTAAGAATAACCTATATATTATTGTTAAAAACAAATGACTTAAATAAATATAAACAGGATAAGTTTCTAGGTGAACTTTTCAGCACATGATTTTCAAAATCTTTTGGTTATTGAAAACTTTCAAGTTTTGCTAACTTAAAATAATGAGTTAAGTCAAGTTTATTGGGTATCTAGTTCATCTCCAAAAAAGTAAAATAAAGAAAAATAAAATAGTAAAATACTGACATATTACTAAAAAATAAATTTATCTACTTTTGACTTCCTTTATAGAGGAACTAAAGATGTTTGGGTCTATTAGTAAACATGTTTTGTGCCACACTGAAAATTGTATTATGAAGGTATATACTTCTAGGGGCACCTGGGTGGCTCAGGGGTTAAGCCTCTGCCTTCAGCTCAGGTCATGATGCCAGGGTCCTGAGATCGAGGCCCACATTAGTCTCTTTGCTCAGCAGGGAGCCTGCTTCCCCCTTTCTCTCTGCTTGCCTCTCTGCCTGCTTGTGATCTCTGTCTGTCAAACAAATAAATAAAATCTTAAAAAAAAAAAGAAAATATACTTCTAGAAATTATAAAATGTATTTATAACTTTGCTAATTTACCACAGGATCCCAATATATGACAAACAATTCACAATTTGCTTCCTATTTTTCACTGGAAAGCAAAGATTACAAATGCAAGTTGGAAGAGCTGAGATGAGGGAAGAATGCGTAGGGGTCCACTGCTCTGGCCTCAGAGGGTTGGCAGACAAGATAGGAAGGCAGGATGTTAAATTTAACATTGGAAGACTTAGTTTGTTGTTTTGCAAAGGTGGGAGGTCTCAGGAGGCCACAGAAGAAGACCCAGGCACTGTGACAAAGCCTGCTTGGGACTCTAAGAGGTGGAATTTCTGGGAGAGTGATGAAGAGCAGAGTGCTGATTATTGAAGAAGTGACATGATTATTTCTAAGAATTAAAGAAAGTAGAAAATGTGTTTTTGAGAAAAAGAAGGCATGAGGAATGGAGATGTGCTTTTTTTTTTTTTGAGAAAAACAAAAATGGTTTTGTCTTAAAGTAAACTTACTGTTTCCGAGTAAGAAAGGAAGAAAGAGGGACAAAACTTAGATGGGTATAGTGAGTTGCGGAAAGTTTGTGGAAGGGAAATCTTGAGAAGGGAACTTTGCGTGTAATCAAACTAAGATTGGAAAGGATTTCAGTTTAAAAAAATTACTATCAAAATCACATTACTGCCAAATTAGAATTTGGTTTTCTCTCTGTTAAAAACATAACGTTTTCTTAGGTTCTTGGTTTATTGTTAATTAAAAAATCATAAGCAAAAGATGTCCTTCACCTTTTAAGTAATCTGCCTAAAAACAAAGATTTTATATATCAGAATAATCTCCTTGTGCTTTACCTAGTTTTCTCAATATTAAGAGCTACATTTTGCTCTTACCTTTTCTACTTGCATAAAGGTAAAATCTTTTATTGTCACTTTGGTTAGATAATTTTCTCTCTGTATAAAAGGAGACTATATAGTAATTAGGTTTATTTGGCATATTAAATACCCATTCATGGAAAGCATTATCAAATAAAAAGTAATACTAGGCCTTCTTTATGTTGTATTTATATACATGTATTTTATAAATATTCCAGAAGTTATATCAAATTCCTAAAATTCTGACAGGTTCTGGCATAATGGTGTTTGGCATAATGTTATCAGTCATGATTTTAAAATGTGTGTCACAGAAATAACAAAATTCCTTGTCAATTACATTATAAAGAACTCTCATCTAACGTTTAACCATTGCCATTTTTAGGTCTGTGGTCATTTGCAGGAAATTATTTTTTACCCTGATGCCTTTACACATAGGTTTCATCTTCAAAGAAACCATGCAAAAGACCTTGACATGAACCCTAGAATACAGGTTTCTGATCATTTTTAAGATCATAACCCTGAGCCAGGAAAGAATTTCTAAAACTCTGTTGTGTTTGATGAAACACATAATCAAACATCATCTGTTGTGATGAATTCATAAAATTGCCAACAATAGAGGAAAGAGAATAAGAAGTAAGTACATAGGCCTGGACAAACTGCTAATGCTAATTGTAATTTTCATGGCTTCATTTAAAATATTGTTTGTTCGTTAATGTTTAGTTTTCTAGATTTACAAGACTGCTTTTTCTTTTCTCTTTTAGGAAAATATATCTTTGCACAAAAGTTAAAGCATTCATCTTACTCCCCACCTGATCTCTCCAGAATTTGGAAGCTCTTATTAAATACCCTTATTTTTCCTAACAGTATATGTAGTTATATATGTTCAATAAAAATCTGGTCTCCTTATAACAGGATACAACTGGAAAAATCCTTGGCTTGACTTTTTAGCCTTAGGAGACATTGAAAAGCCAATCTGAGAGTCCTTATGAAAAGTTCCAGCAATGCAGATTTTTTAAAAAGCCCATATGGACAATCGCTTGCTGCACTCGTATAAATAATCAAGTTTTTTTAAAGACTGAACTTAATTTACAAACAAATTAATCTTACTATGGTTATCTTTGATAGAAATGAGGATGATGAGAAAAAAATATATTTCAATAATGCACCTTTATGGATATCAGATTTCAGTGCTATTAATAATCTTTGAGCTTTGCTTTCTACCTATATAAGCTGGAGTGAGTTCTGAACTTTTTTAATTTCCTCCAACATGTAGCTAAAACCCCCCGAACTAATACTTCTAATTCTCTCCCATTCTTTGACTTGGAATCATTATGAAACTGAAACTGCCCTTTTCTCAATGTCATGCTAGCTAAAGCTGGACAACTTGATATTAACTTCAGAGAAATCATCACAGCAGCTCCTGTGTGGACAGTTTCGTGCTTACTGTTTTGTGGCCTTTCAAAAGGACCACCAGGGACATTGAAACCTCAAACCAGAAAAGTCTGTCAGATTGCCACTGTCTGCCCTCACTCCATCTGAAGGTGCTTTCAACCTGGCATCTCAAAATTTCTCAATTGGCTGCTCTCCAAAACTCAGAAACTGAATTTATGATTTGCTCAAACTATTAACACTTTTCTTTTGTTTCCATAAAAATGCCTTCTTCCCAAATGTATGTAAACTAAATCATCTACCTAGAGGGACGTACTGAAATTCTTCATTTTGCAATTCTCTTGTTAAATTAGGTCAAATGAAATTCCATTTCCCTCCTTCATGGGAAAAGATGCCTGAGGATGGTCCTTCTTAGCTCCATGGGACATATACAAAAAAATTAACAAACAGTACCTGCTCACTTAATTGATCAGAGATGTGTGTGTGTGTGTGTGTGTGTGTGTGTGTGTGTGTGTGAGAGAGAGAGAGAGAGAGAGAGAGATCTTGATCAAATAGAGGAGATTTGAAAGAATTTAAATCTAAAATAGGACTGGAGGATATAAAATGGAAAATCCTATTCATGTACACTCAGGAAGATAAACCTTAAGAAGTGACTGAATTCACATAAATCTGTGATTTTCAGAAAACTGATAATGTTGGAATTCTCTTGGATAGTGGGGAGTTGATCAAAGGTTGTCTCATATCAACCTTGGGAAGTTTTGCCAGAGATGTAAACAGGAGATGACCCAGGTTGTACTGGTCTCATAAAGTCCACTGAATTGAGCTTTGTTTGTGCAACTGGACTGATTTTGTCTGCTTGGGCAGTTTCCAAGGCTGGTCTCCATTTGTTTTTCATTCTGACTCTTACTGAACTCCCTCTTCTTTACATTTTCTACCCTTAAATACAACCTACCCCAAATCCTCAATGGACTCACCTTGGGCTTTTTATAGTTTGCTTATCTTGAATCTCAATCCCTCAACTATTCTGAATAAACTCATCTCTTTGAGCTTGCCTCAGTTTTCTTCTTTATTTAGGTGAACAATATCTAGTAGTAGAACTATTGGATTAGATGGTAATTCAATTTTTAAGTATTTGAGGAACTTTCAAATTTTTTTCCAAATTGGCCAAACCATTCTACATTCCCACTAGCAATGTTTGAAGGCTCAACTTCGCCATTCCCTCACCAACACTATTATTTATTGTTTTTTTTTTATTTTTATTTATTTATTTGACAGAGAGAGATCACAAGTAGATGGAGAGGCAGGCAGAGAGAGAGAGGAGGAAGCAGGCTCTCTGTGAAGCAGAGAGCCTGATGTGGGGCTAGATCCCAGCACCCCGGGATCATGACCCGAGCTGAAGGCAGATGCTTAACCACTGAGCCCCTTAAGAAGAATTTTATTAGAGTTACCTCAGTGGACCTGAAATGGTATCTCATTGTGGTTTCAATTTGTATTTAATAATAATAAATGATGATGTTGAGAATCTTTCAATGTGCTTATTGGCCATTTGTATATTTTCTCTGGAGAAATATTCATTCAAGTTTTATATCCATTTTTTTGAGATTTTTTATTCATTTATTTGACAAAGAGAGAGACAGCAAGAGAGGGAACACAAGCAGGGGAAGTGGGTGAGGAAGAAGCCGGCTTCCCGCTGAGTAGGAAGCCTGATGGGGTGGGAGGGCTCATTCCCAGAACCCTGGGATCATGACCTGAGCTGGAGGCAGACGCTTAACTACTGAGCCACCCAGGCGCCCCTATATCCATTTTTAATTTGAGTTATTTGTGCTTTTACTGTTGAGTTGAAAGTAGTTCTTTATATAGTCTGGGTACTAGACACTTACCAAATGTATGCCATGCAAATATCTGCCCATTTTGTGGGTTGTCTTTTCACCTCCTGAA
This sequence comes from Taxidea taxus jeffersonii, assembly GCA_003697995.1. Taxonomy (NCBI): domain Eukaryota; kingdom Metazoa; phylum Chordata; class Mammalia; order Carnivora; family Mustelidae; genus Taxidea; species Taxidea taxus. Next base: position 60,228 of record RCUC01127148.1, on the reverse strand, counting down.
AAATGTCCTTTGATGAACAAATGTTTTTAATTTTGATGAAGTTCAATGTACCTATTTTTAGTTTGTTAGTCATACTTTTGGTGTCATATCTCAAAATTCATTGGCAAGCTCAAGATCATGAAGATTTAGTCTCATGTTTTTTTCTGAATTTTATGTTTTTAATCTCTTGTATTGAAGTCATTTATCCACTTTGAGTAAATTTTTGCATATGGTATGAATAAGAGTCCAATGTCATTCTGTTTTCATCTTGTGCATCTCTATTTGTTGAAAAGGTTGTTTTTCTCCCATTGAACAATCTTGGCTCTTCTGTCAAGATATCAACTGGCTATAGATGTATGGATTTATTTCTGAATTCAATTCTATTCCATTGGTCTATATGTCTCTCTTTATGCCAATACCACACTGTTTTGATTACTGTAGCTTTATAGGAAATTTTGAAATTGAAAATTATATGTCCTCTGCTGCTATAGACTAATTCATGACCTTACAAAATCTGTACCTTGAGTCTTTAATCTCTAATGTGATGATATTTGGAGATGGGGACTTTGAGAGGTAATAGGTTTAGATGAAGACGGAGGGGGGGAGCTCATGATGGGATTAGTGCTTTTATAAGAACAGACACCAGAAAGCTTGCACTTTTCTGTCTCCTCTCTTCCTCCCCACCTCTCTCTCCCTCTCCCTGCTCTTCTGTCTATATGCCATGTAAGGACAAAGACAAAAGACTGCAAGCCAGGACCAACTCTCACCAGAACCTAAACATATTGGCTCCTTATTCTCAGACTTGTAGTCTCCAGAACTTTGAGAAAATAAGTTTCTCTTGTTTAAGTCACTCAATTTTGGTATTTTGTTATGGCACCCTGAACTGACTGAAACACCCAATTTTTTCCTCTTTTTCAAGATTGTTTTGGATCATTAGGGCCCCTTGAAATTCCATATGAATTTGAGGATCAATGTTTCCATTTCTGTAAAACAGTTGTAGAATTTTGATAAGGGTTGTATTGAATATGTAGATTTCTTTGTTATCATAATGTTATTAAATCTTCTAGTTCATGCAAGTGGGGTGCCCTTTTCACTTACTTAGGTGTTTTTTACTTTCTTCCAGAAGTGCTTTGTAGTTTTTAGTATAGAAGTCTTTCATTTCCTCTGTTAAATTTATCCGTGGGTATTTTATTGTTTCAGATGTCATTGTAAATGTGATTTTTAAAAAAAGATTTAATGTTTGGATTGTGCATTGCTGGTGTAGCAAAACACAACTGATGTTTTGTGTTTATCTTTTACCTGGCAACATTGCTGAATTTATTAGCTCTAGTAGTTTTTTGTGGATTTTAGAAAGTTTCTATATATAGGATCACGTCATCTGTGTATACAGAGTTTTACTTCTTTTGTATTTTGAATGTCTTTTATTAGCATTCTTTTTTAAAAATTTTTAATTTTTTAGATTTCTTTTCAGTGTACCAGAATTCATTGTTTATGTACCACACCCAGTGCTCCATGCAACATGTGCCCTCCTTAATCCCCACCACCAGGCTCACCCAAGAGACCATAAATGTTGCCAAAAGTCATAACTAAAGTTCCTGCACTTAAGTTGTATATTTTAAAATTATTATGGTATCTCCCAAAGATACAGATGTAGTGAAAAGAAGGGTCATATGTACCTCAATGTTCATAGCAGTAATCTCCAAAATAGCCAAAATGTGGAAAGAGCCAAGATACCCTTCAACAGATGAATGGATTAAGAAGATGTGGTCCACATACACAATGGAATATTACTCAGTCATCGGAAAGGATGAATACCCATCTTTCGCATCAACATGGATGGGACTGGAGGAGATTATGCTGAGTGGAATAAGTCAAGCAGAGAAAGTCAATTATCATATGGTTTCACTTATTTGTGGAACATAAGGAATAGCATGGAGGACATTAGGAGAAGGGAAAAATGAAGGGAAAGAAATTGGAGTGGGAGAAGAACCATGAGAAATTATGGGCTCTGAGAGACAAACAGAAGGTTTTAGAAGGGAGAGGTGGTGGGGGGATGGGTGAACCTGGTGATGGGTATTAAGGAGGGCACAGATTGCATGGAGCACAGGGTGTTATATGCAAAGAAGGAATCATGGAACACTACATCAAAAACTAATGATGTACTGTATGGTGACCAATATAACACAATTAAAAATTATTATGGTATCTCTATAGTGTTCATTTTCCTTTTGAATGAAAAGCTAGGAAATGTATATTAATATATCCCATAGTTTCTTCTCTATGAGTCAAGTTCACACTTACCATGTGTCTTAGAATAACCTGGAATTGCTTTCCTCATGGAATTGATAGGAATACATGTAGAATTCTTGGTCAGAATACTAACTCTATGTTTGCAGAGTAAGTACAGCTAAAATGAGTAAGACAAGCTTAGCTTCTTATTTAATTTTAACTTATAAAATGAGATAGTATGTGATTTTTAGGTTTTAAGCCTGTTTTCATGTATTGAGAAAATATATACTACCCCTAACCTATGTATCTCCTGTGCTCCCTAAATTCCCTTATATGGTATTATTTGGAGCCAAGAATAGGTTTGTGTGAAAGAATGGCTCCAACAGAGTAGGTAGATCCCAGGTCGACTCACAAAATTTCACTGGACTCATACAAGAGAGAGGTTTTCTTACCTTATAAAATATAACGACTCTGGAGTGAAGAAAATAATGTGGAACATGGCTTTTAATGTCACAGGTGTATACCTGATTGAAAAAGAATGCCCCATACATAAATATGTCAATAACAATACAAGTATCAAATGAGTGACAAATCAAAATTACGTCTTACGGCCTGAGTGGAGAGAGTAATATGGGTGAAAGTGTTTAGGGTAAGTTTTGAGAGAAGGTGTACTTTGAAGTGAAACTTTGAATGATGGGTAGAATTTGGGTGGATGGGAGGAATGGTGAGCAATGCAAGTGGGTAAAAAAGAAACAAAAGTGAGTGAAGGCTTATTAGATAGAGCTGTGGGCAAAGCTATGGAGAAAGTGAACCTACAGAACTAGAAAAGATGAGTGACTTCCCCACCAGTACTTGCCCCTTCCCTTGAACTGCACCATGGGGCCCTCTCTTCTACAGACCTAATTTGGTTGTGTCCTAACCTGTGTCAGGCAGAACCTCCACCTGAAATCAAGTGTTGGTGTGAACTCTTCCTCAGAAGACCTGCAGTACCTAAATGAGCACATACTTGGCTTTGAGAGTAGCTCTCCCCTTCCTCTGAGTCATGAATAAACTTAACACTAAGAAGACTGGAAGGTCTCCATTTCAGGAACATGTCTAACTACCTTAACTTTACAGATTCTGAATTTGTTTTATTTATTTGCTTGTTTTCGATGTAGCTCCCTGTTTAGAACAAAATGGCTGCATGATCATCTCTGAAACATTGGAGATTAGTCATTCAGGTTGAACATATTCGGAATATTGCTCGAGGCACCAGGAGAAGGCTGTGGACTTTTATTTGTCCTCACTTTAGTTAAAAACCTCATGTGAACTGATATGTAGCCACAGTGACACCACTCCGTCATGTATTTGTGGAATCATAGCTGCTCTGCCTAAGTGACCATTAGTTTATTGTACTAGTTTATTTTATGGCACTGAGATACCCTTCTGCTAAATGTCAATGCGGCCCTTCTGTGAATGCATGTGACAATGTGTCTCCCCATGAACATTTTCTTCATTTCATTCATACTTGAATTTTTATAAATCCCAACCAGATGGACATCTTCCTCCTTCTCTAAATAGCAGTGCTCTAGAGTTTGCTTATCCTGAGATTTTGTAACATTTGTGATGAACTCTTTAATGAGCAATAGCAAAGGGATTCTGGAGTTCAGCTTGTTAATTAGCAGTACAGCTTCTGGCTACTGTTAGGTCGAAAATAATTGATTTATATTTCAACACTATACCATACATGTGTTCTCACACAAAAGTATTTGTTAATCTTCCTGAAAAGAGGCTTTTCAAAAAACACTCTGTAAATTGCATCTGCTTACAAAGCAAGTCAGGAAGGTAGGTATTTACATTTTATTCATGTGAAGGATTAAAAGGATTGTTCTTATCCTAATCATAGCTTCTTGTTGCAGAATTTGAAAATGTAATAACATAGGAGATTTTCTACTATGATTCTGAATATCTTTAAGATAGGAATTTAAATAAAGTTGGATTATAAATGAACATAGGTATAATATATTTTAGGACACTGTCAAATGTTAGCAAATAAATACTTGGCTATAGATTTAAATTTACCACTGATTTGCTTACTGTCATAGATCCATTAAGATTTGTTTGATCACCTCGTATAGTGAAAAAAAATATTGACTAACAGTCAAAAGACTGGATTCTAGTATTAATTCTGCCACTACTTAGGTATGCAATCTGTAGTAAGTCATTTCTTCAGTTCTTTCATCTGTAAAATGATGCAATTGGTCTCCAATCCAAGGTGATTTACAATACTAACATGCCATGATTTTAAGTTTTTTCTTTCTGTCTTCTTTCCTTATAGTGGCATTTCCAGTGACCCTGAAAAGCAAGGGACATGATTTAGTCTCCTAATTTCAATTGATCATACCACAATATATTATCACTTGTATTTTTAAATGTTTTTGAACCAGGGTAGAGTTCTCTGGACATGTCCCTATCAATGTCTGTTAACACCGCTTGCAAAATAACAGCCTTTGCCAACCTTTACAATAATTTACAACCACAATTGAACAAATGTGCATTTGGACTTTTCCATTCACCTCTGTAAATAAATTATATTTAAATTCCGAAGAAGAATGTTTTAGGTGTGTTCCAGCCTGAGAGGTGCTGGGGGAAATAAGCAGATACTGTGTCACTTTCTATGTACTCTACTCTCTACTCTGATCAAAACATGATCATTAGCAACTTCGGTGAAGAAATGAATGGTGTGTGCTTATACATGGTGAATGAAAGAGTCAAACAAGACATTTAGGAATCATGATCTATTTCCAGACCACTTCTGGGAATTAACAACAAGAGATGCAGCAGATAAAGGAAAGTCAAAGTCTGAATTCTGACAAAACAAAATCAACAGGATAACCCAGACTTATAGAGACTTAAAACAAACAAACAAACAAACAAACAACTTCATAAAGAAAAACAGTAAGCTCCTCTTAATTATCAAAAAGTAGGCTCCATTAACATCCACAGAATATTTTGACATCAGAAGGGATGTCTTACTTGTGTCATATCTGGAACATTACACACGGTTCTGTGTTTGATTCTTCAACCTAGTCAAATCATAGTTAAACTTTAGTATAGCATCATATCTCAAAAGAGAAGTTTCCAAACCTGACTGCCCTGCAAAATTACCTCTGAAGCATTCTGAAATAAAATACCATAGAACTCTCCCCTCGGAGATTTTGATACAGTAGCAGGTCTTGGTTATATTAATTAACTTGGCCTTGTACAATAATACTAATTATAAGAATTACCAAATATTGAGTGATTTCAATAAGGTAAGCGGTTTACATATATTATTGCATTAGTTCTTTTAACAATACTCTTTTATAATAATAACTGAGCTTCTATAATGTAAAACAATATTCCTTAAATAGCATATTTAACAAGTCACTTCCTTTATTTCGAAGATTCTCCTCTCATTTCGGTCATTGCTTTATATCACTGGAAAGGCTATTAATAGATGATCTGGGGTGTTGGGAGGAATCCAAATTCTAAACCACAGTGGCAGTGGGCTTGGAACAGGAACTCTTCAGACAGTGGGCCAGAAGGGCCACTGAAGACTACAAGGCATCAGAAGTCATCAGCGGTCACAGTCAGGGCCACAGAGCCATAATAGGACCAGCATGGTGTGGGCAGAGCTGGAGAGGACTCCCAGCAGCAAAATGGCACCAGCTTATCCTTGCGGTAGGAGTTTCATAGAAAAAAGGAAAATGTAGAGGAAGATTTTTTTCTTATTTTTTTTCTTTTTCTCATTTTGTATGTTCTGTGCTCCAGAATGAAAAGTGCAATTTTTAGCTAGTTAAATTTTCACTTAGTTTGGGGGCATCTGGCTCTTCCTAAAGGCTGGTGTTCAGCACTACAACTAAGGGAATGGACTGGCTTCTGCCTGGCTTTTCTTTTGTATCTCAGGTTGATCTAGTTCTCCATCACCTGTGCTGGGATTTCTGTTTCTTGTTTTATGGACCATCCTATTAATTAAAAGCATTTTCTCTGTTTTATAGCTGTGGGTAGGGGTGTGTGTGTGTGTGTGTACAGCCACACATGCAATTCAGCATGCCCTCCTCTAACCTGAGGGCTTGCTCTACATTTTCTTTGGAAACTGTTGCAGCCTTTTTGAAGAAACTGTTTTGGATGAAGAGTCTCATCCTGAGGTAAAGCCAGTTTCCCACGTGGCAGCACAGCATTCTTCAAATCAGTGGAGACAGTTACTAAAATTATCTCGGTGGTAACTGGACCGGTGTAGTGGTGATCTATTGGTATCAGAGAGCCAGAATGGCACTCAGAAGTGGTGGTGAGTTGGCATTTAAGTTACATTAACTTGGGAGAAGGCAGCTCAGAAAGACGTTGCTGCAGGGGGCTGGTGGTTAGCTTAGTTTAATTTGTTACCACCGGATTTGTTTTATAAGGAAGGAAAAGCCTATAGAAATTTCTTATGCACCCAATCAATATCCAAATGGATATTAGCTCCATGAAGCCAAAGGAGAACTTGCTGGAACCAAGGAACTGTGCCTTCACTGTGAGTAAGGAGATTGTGGACTTTATTTTTTCTTATTTTTTTTTAAAGATGTTATTTATTTATTTGACAGACAGAGATCACAAGTAGGCAGAGAGGCAGGCAGAGAGAGAGGAAGGGAAGCAGACTCCCTGTTGAGCAGAGAGCCCGATGTGGGGCTTGATCCAAGGACCCTGAGATCATGACCTGAGCTGAAGGCAGAGGCCCCAACCCACTGAGCCACCCAGGGTCCCCGAGATTGTGGACTTTAACTGGAATCTCTTTTGTGTGTGACCCAGGAAATGAAAGTCACACAAAAAATATATAAAGCACATAGAGTGTATATCCTTTTTCTTCAGAAAGCTTTTATTCTGGGTATATTTAATTCCTGAAAAACTGTGTCCACCTCAGGAATTGTATCCTCACATTATACCACTTTTATTTATTCACTTACTAATATACCAGTTAAATTATGAAGAAAAATACTTAAAACTTGCTTTTAAGAAAGTGAAACATTTCTGATTAGTAAGTGCTACTACAGAGGTAGGAAATTATTTCAGAGAAAGGATGCCTGCAAAACGAAAGCATAAAGAAAACAAAAATGGTGAATGGGCACCAAAGCCTGCACTTACATTTCCCTGCAAATAGCAAGAATAAGCTTAAGAGTCTGGTATGCTTGAGCTATTTTGCAGGGAACCCTTGATAAAATTAAAATTAATGTGTGAAGATACACCAGAAGGAAATGTCTATTATTGTGACATTTGAAGAACAAGATTTATGATTCTCAAAATGCTGTTGAAGTCAGCCACATACACTCATTCACTATTCACTGTGTGCAGGTTGCTATCTTAATATTGGGGGTCACTGAAAGATTCTGATAGCAAGGGCCTTGATTATGCTTTTGATGAGCTTAGTGACTTTTGAGGCAAACTCAATTCACATTTGAATGCAATGTTTTCCTCAATAAATTCATGTCATAATGAATATAGGGGCTATAGAAATGATGATTGATTCTTCTTCTGTGCACAATGTACTATTGATTTTTCTTTGTCAGCATAAATTAACTTACCCTTTTAACTCCCCAAGACAAAACAAGCTAAACCATCTTCTTTTTCAATGGTTAATATTAGAATGATGTATGTCCACTGACAGCTTTATTTTCTTTATGAATTGCTACAATAATTTTGTTAAATACCCGCGATTTACTAATAAAAGTACTTAAATCACTCAGGTTGGTGGTCAGTGCAATTTTTATATATTGAAAATTCTGGGGAAGAGAAATGATGAGAATGGTAATCTGTGTCTAAGTTATGCGTATGTGCATGTACATGTGTGTCAAAATAGAAGGAAAAATATTTTAGACCTAGTGAAGTTCTGCATACCTTGTAATATGAAAGTTGTGCTTTAGTGGGTTTGGAAATTGGATTTAGAGAATATTAAGGCAAAAGATCAATAGAGAAGGATTGTTTTATATAGAGAGAAAGCATGTTATCACTGCTTAAGGGAAAACTCATATTGGGTTTCTAACTTTAAACAATGTATTCTGGTGTCACTGAAATAGAGAGTACATTCTTAAAATTCCAAATTATATCATTCAAAGGTCTTGTTATCCTTTGACTCTTTAACAAATACAATTTATGACTTATTAAATGTATTAAATTTTGCTCCCACAAAAGTATACCTGTTGAGTATTTTTAATGTCAGATGATGATTTCCATCAGTTCCCAAGTGGTCTTTCATCATTCTAGTATTAAATATAAACTATTGGGGATAAATGGTGTCTTCAGGGCCAGGTGATTATTGCCAGTTTCTAGGGGCACCATTAACCTTCTAATCGATGTAAGTGGTCATTCACGGACTTGTCTAATGTAGAACTCTCCAATAGGAGTATTTTGCAGTCCTGATTGTTTTTAAATAGGAGATAATGATTTTCAATTTACAGTAAGATTATTATTAAAATCTGATGTAAATTACCATTTCATAACACTTATTTTCTTCTGCTCAACTTTTATTTCATTGAGACAATTATTTGTCAGATATCAGACATGAAAATATCTGAAATAAATTTCATCTGACCTCTCACATCTGTAGATTCATCATTCTCCCCACCTCTCCCATCTCCTTCACATTGCCCAAAGAGAGTGTTACTCTTTAGGACACACGTGCTATTACAAGATTTATTACTGTCATCGATTTCCTCATCTTTGCCTCCATCTAGCATTCTCAACTGCCTTCTGGTAAATTCTTTTCCTATATGCGTTATATTTACCCACAGAAAAGCCAAGCAGAACAGATGGATGGCATCTATTTACTATTCAAAACTATTTTTCTGGTAAATATAATTTCTAATACCCATACAAGGTTTCAATATTTCTGTAGGGATACAAAGAGAATAAATCTAAAAGTGCAGCACATTGAATTTATCTTGACAGTTGGCATTTCTCTTGATTACATGTGTACTGGACTCACATGGAAGATTTTGGGGTGCTTATGTTACAAATATTAAGTACTTCTCCCATGAAGAATCATGAAAAAAAAAGCTTACAGCTTCTACATCTGACATCTAAAAAGATTACTTACTGTAAGACTCAGAGAAGAATTCTACTAAGTAATTTTTTTGAAATAGGTTCATGTTTTCTCCTTGGAATGTTTAATAAATTTAATACCAATATTTTGGGTTTTTTATTATTTCACTTGAGATGCTTTGTATTACATTGAATACAATATTTCTAAACATCAAAAGCAAGATGATTGTATAACTAATGGAAAAATATAATTTTAGAAATAGAAAACACTAAATAACCACTAAAAAAAAAATATATAAGCTTCCTGTAGTCTTCAAATATTTTTTCAAAGAAAATATTTCATCAGCTAGTTTAATAATTCTAAAATATTTTTAATATTTAATCACACCTATATCAAATATGTATGGTTACATATTTGCATATGCATTTATGACAGTTGTTATAAAATTCTTAGTTTGTTTAACTTTCTTTTAGCTGAAATCATCTTTCCAATTTCTTTCAGTCTTCCAAGTTTTCTTGTGCTTTCTGAAGGCTGATCTGTGGTGGCTCATCTAGTTTTTGGTTTGTTAATTGGTTAATTTACCATTGCTTGAAAACTTTGTATCCTAAACAGAAACTATTTCCATTATTTTTGATGAGGCAGTTTTCTCATGCCATATTTCAGAACTTGCACCACACAAGTTTTTTTTTTTTTTTTTAAGATTATTTATTTATTTATTTATTTGAAAGAGAGAGAGAGAGAGAGAGCACAGGAGAGTGAGAGGGAGAAGCAATCTACCCACTGAGCAGAGAGCCCAACATGGGATTCAATCCCAGGACCCTGGGGTCATGACCTGAGCAGAAGGCAGATGCTTAACGACCAAGCCATCCAGGTACCCCTCACAGCAGTTTTTTTTTTTTTTTTTTTTGAGAAGTCCAGACTTTTTCTAGATTTTTCCTCAGTGCCACTCTCCTATTTTTTGGGTAAAGAGTGCTTAGAAGTGGTCCTCAGTTCCTGTAACCCTGCCTTCCCCCACCATGCATTTTAAGTCCCAAATCTACAAAGGGCATGCTCTCTGGCTGTATCTGTGTTGCAATGGTTTAACAATTGGCATTTTTGTCTTCAGTCTTGTACACATCTAAGAAATCTTTGTCAACACAAAAATTATCATATCAATCTCTACTTATATCCATTGGTCAATGTTCTTTGCATGTAGGCTCAAAACCAAATTTGCTAAAGTCCACCACCATTTCATCCTTGAACATCTCTTGAACCAGTCTTGATTGTTATCTAGTTCATCTAGTTTGTAACTCTTCATACATCTCCTATACCAGACCCAAAAAGTTCTGAGTTATGAAGCCACATAAAGCTTTTTTGCCTTTGATATTACTGTTCTCTCTTTCTTGAGGCGGATTCCTGCTCTTTTCCCTTCTGATGATAGAAATAAACATTTTAAAGACTATGCTCTCCTAATGAGACCTATGACATATAATGATGATATATAATATATTAGGAAGCAAAATACAACTGAGTAAATTTTACTGAGTAAATCTTATTGGCTTTATTCAGCAATTCAAAAATCAGGCAGATCCAATCTAGCAGATAGATAGGAGAGCCAGACAACTATACAAGGCAAGAGATTTGGTAGGCAGAAGGAAGCAGAAGCACGGAAGCTGTACCAGGTGGAAAGTGAGTTGGTTATTTCAAGGTTGGTTAATTTCCCTATGGAGGATGGCAGGGGTTTATCAGGCCAATACTTCCCTAATGCTGATCAAGTGATTTCTGATTGACTGGTTTAAGATTCCATTTTTAAGAGACCCCAAGTTAGATCTCAGTTTGGTGACATGGGTCTTAACATAAGCTATTCATTTTAGGGCCTGTTGTCTTATTTTCAACAAATATTATCTCATATAAAGCTGATGCTATCATTATTTCCACTTATTGTTGAAGATACTAACACACAGAGAGAGGTAGAGTAATTTGCCCAAGGTCAGAAGCTGGGAGAATGTCAGAACTGATATTTGTAATAAAAGTAATGCTTCATGTTTTTGCTGAAGGACTTGTCCACATTAATTTGGTGCAAAGATGTTACGAGTTAAAAATGAAGAGTTAACTCTCCAATAAAATGTATAAACTGAATATAAACCAAATGCAAAGAATCAATGAAAGCATAAATTATTATTTACATAATTATTTACGTATTATTTACATTGAGTTAGAGACCTACAAACTTTGTGGCTTAATTTAAAATAGAATAATAAATAGATCCAGCTGGGTAGCAGTATGTGATGACACAGGAGTATGACAGAGTGAAGAGACACAACTCTGATAAAGGAACAAGAGTCATTGTCTTAATCATTTTCAGTATCGGGTGGATCTGAATGGAGGACACTGTGGACCATATGTCACTATTCTAGAGCGGAGCCTTCCACCTAAAATAGCTACGTGATAGTTCTGAACCAATTTCAGGAATGAGAACAGGTTGAGTTTTTTGTTTGTTTGCGTGCCATTTGGAAGAGGTGGGAATGCATCTCTCACAGAAAAAATGACACGATGAGGGGACTTCTGCCTTACAAAGTGCACAGGCAAATTGTGATAGTTTACTTTCAGCTATGCTATTATCATCATTTTTTTTCACCTGTTTTTCTGAGAAAGAAAAGTGGGGAAATGGCATTTTCTGTTTCTAATAAGTAGTTTCTTAGAACACAGTGAAAGAAATCTTGAGTAAGAGCTATTTGAAAGAGAACTTTAAATATTTCATATACATATTATCTCCCTCTAAGATGCATGGTGTTTTCTTGGCATCTATTCTAGGAGGAAAATATTTCTTTTTTATTTTTGACAAAAACTAAATTGCCACTTTTGAGGGTTTTTGTGCGTATGTGTGTGAAGTCAGATAGCACCATTATCTGGTAGAAAATTTATTCTTGTTATATTTATGCCACTCTTCAAATGTTAAGGATCACCATAATACATCTGACAGAAATAAATAGATAGAACTATGAATACAATTTTTTTTTTATTGATTACTTCTAAGCACAGGCAGTGCAGCCTTCTGGCTAGACTTGCAATGCTTTCCTTTCAAGTCAATGCGTAGACTCCAGATCTACTTACTTCTGTAAAATGGTCAATGTATTGTTGAGCAGACTCTGAGTGTTGAAGACAGAAAGGCAGTGCAGCATTTCAATTGGAATTCTTTTGACTGGAGGGTTGGGTGATTAAGCTGGTCGCTTGTGGAAATATATTGATTTCATGATATATTTTCAGGAACCGATTTTTCTTTTCTGAAACACTGTGTCATGATGTGCTATTTAGAATTTCTTCTCTTCCCAGAGGGACATGGCACCACTTTCTACAGTTCCTGAAATGAAGCTATAACAATGGAAAAAGGGAATATTGTGTCACTGTTATAGTCAACTCCCTAAACGTTAACAGAAAATCCACAAATATGAATTTGTGTTTTTCTTGATTTTTTAAAGTCTTATGAAATAAGTGTATTTTAGTTTATTATGTATTAGTCCTACTATCCGGAAAAGCACACTATAGTACATTAAATTCTTAAATTACAGACAGCACATGAAATGTATAAATTACTTAGTTTTGTACGTGGCATAGAATATTGCTTATATTTTGGACTATGCTTTTTCCAGATTTTTTTGCTTTAGAATTTATTCTTTAAAATTGACTATTTTATTTTAAAACTAATTTTATTTAAATTCAATTAGTCAACATATAGTGTATCATTAGTTTCAGATGTAGAGGTCAGTTATTCATCTGTTGCATATAACGCTCAGTGCTCATTACATTACATGCCCTCCTTAATGCCCGGTTACCTCATTCTTCCCACCCACCTCTACTCTAGCAACCATTAATTTGTTTCCTATGGTTAAGAGTCTCTTATGGTTTGTCTCCCTCTCTAATTTTGGCTTATTTTATTTTTAAATGAATAGTCTCAGTCTCTGTTCGAATACCTTTATTGAGGTTATATTATATGCCAGGGCACCTTCAAATATTAAATTTCATCTAATAGTCACAAGAATTATTCAAAGTAGGCATTATTACCCTTTTACAGATAGGAAAAAATTAAGACTTAAAAATGTCATATGTCAAGAATCACCCAAATAATAAGTGTCTTATAATCATATAATAGCAAAATATGACATGCACCTTTTTTTACACATTCAATACCCAGTCTTCTCCTTTATCTTCATGGAGATTCACATTCAAAATACTTTATTTCCCAGCTTATTTTACTTAAATGTGGCTTAATGGCCCTGTTCTTAATGTTCACTAGAAAGAAGTCCCTATAGAAGGCATCTTTTTTTAATCTTTGTTTTTTTCTTCTGCCTAAAAAAAAAAAAAAAATAGATTTCATACCTGGAATCAAGTAGTCATTCTGAGACTTCATAAAAGTTGCCAATCAGGAAGACAAATGATTCTGCAACATTAAGTCTTCCTGAAATAGTTTACCAGGTAACCCTGGACTTAGACTTGATATTGCATAACAAAAAGAAATTGCTCGTTTTTTGAAATCTATGTTTATATAACTTTTTGTTACTTCCAGCCCTACACATTTCTAACTGATGTAAAAGCATATTTTGATTCTCTAAAACTGGTTTAAAATGGGTCAGAATAAAAATTAGTTTTAAAAAGTGAGAACATGGTATGCTTGTGTGGCTCAGTTAAGTGGCTCACTCCTGATTTCAGCTCAGGTCATGGTGTTGGGGTTCTGGGATTGAGCCCTGCATCTGGCTGTACCATCAGTGGGGATTCTGCTTAATGATTCTCTCTCCCCCACCTTCTGCCCCTCCCCCTGCTCACATGCTTTCTCTCTCCCTAAGGTAAATAAACAAATCTTAAAAAAAAAAAAAAAAAGCTGAGAACCTGATTAGGCCAGAATCATTCAGCCAAAATATCTCATATTCACCTTCCCTTTCTGCTTTCTCTAATCAATGCCTTTATTTTCTCCAATTTGTATTCAACTATGCTGTATAATAGGCTTGGCAACCATGAAAATTAGCTCAATATTGAATTATTGAGTACTGAGATTATTACCCAAAATAGGTGCCATTATGTCTTGTGCATTTGCTGTTTGTAAGATACCAGTTTGGTTTAGTGTTTGTAGTATCCAAAATACATTGAAAAATATAAAAAGTTACATGATTCTCAGAATCCAGAGGATGAAAATTATCACCTAGGAAAAGTACAACTATTCCTGGTATTGATTCTGGAGAACATGTTTTTCCCATGGGTCATGATAAGAATTTATATTAATATATGTAAACTCACTCCTCAACAGCATTTCTTTATTCACCGAGTTATCTAGGGATGTTTCTTATAACCTTACTCAGTGTTTAATGCTGTCGTTATGTGTGATGAGCAGAAGCAGTGAAAATCAAACAATGGGACCAAAACAGTGCAGACCAGTAGGAAGGGATTATCGGTAAAGCCTTGAAAGCATCCTCTGCATGTTGTTTCATTCAGCTGTCTTTGCTAAGTATTAAGCACGTTTTTCTTGTTGCTTTCCGTCAGGGTTGGGGGAAGACTTCAGAGAATATGTCCCTAAAGAAACTTTAGCCCATTCTTAAGAAACAATTAAGGAAATTAGGTAATAGTTTATTTATTTATTTTTAAAGATTTTATTTATTTATTTGACAGAGAAAGATCACAAGTAGGCAGAGAGGCAGGCAGAGAGAGAGAGAGAGAGAAGCAGGCTCCCCACTGATCCCAGGACCCCCGAGATCATGACCTGAGCTGAAGGCAGTGAATCAAATTAACAAATGACCAAGCCCCTACTGTGGGCTGTTCACCTAGGTGGTGAACCACAGGACATGGCTGAAGTAATGCTTCTTGTCTGTGTGAACTTTCTAAGCTCTGGTGATACTCAAGATGTGGAGTTGCTGACTTCTGATTGACTCCAGGCTTCTGCAGGGCTTAGAAAGGAAAGCACACCATGGCTTGACTTTTCTCTGAGTACGTATATTTATTTCTTTGATTTCTCTAACTTCCCATTCTCCCATCCTCCTTCCCCTGTCTTCTTCCCTTTCTTCTCCCTTCCCATCTTTATTTTCTCCCTTTCTACATAATCAGAATTTTTGATTTCAGCTTATTTTTGTTTGTTGTCCTTTCCTCCTGCCTTAAAAATGCATGGAATCCATCTTTGGAGTCATAATTTCCTTGGCTATTAATTTATGTATTTTATGTAACTTATTATTATTTTAAAAAAACATGAAAGGTAGAGCCAACTCTTTTTGGATAAAATAAATGACTACAAGGAGATACAGGGTTATTAATCTGGTTATTTTTGCCTATAAATTTGTGAATTGTATTTTTTTTCTGAAAGAAATTCTATCCAATAATCTATGAATACTAGAGTAAAGAGAAAACTGAGCAGGAAAGTTTAGATTATTCACTTTTCTGGAAAGATGCAAGATGACAGTTTTCAGTATACAAACACAGTCTCTTATCTAGACAAAGACTTAAGTTAAATGCTTGCTACTTTCTAGGATAGAAGTAATTTTTTACACAATTTTCATCTTTCCTCATAAATTGCAAGAAGAAGGGAGGGTCATGGTTCATCTAACAGTTTCCTTTTCGATTACAGCAATTTTAAGGCAAATCAGAAGTAATACCAGACAAGCTGACAGGACCCTTTTAAATACCCTTCCTTGTTTTAAATACAATCGGAGAGTCCAAAACATAAAGCCCGAGTTTCTGAAACACAATTGGGGCAGTGCATGAAGACATTTTGAAGACTGAGTTAGATATGAATGCTTATTAATGTTGGACTGATGGCTTGGGGTTGAGGGTATTGTTTCATTAGATGAATATAAGGTTAGTTATGGAGCAAAAAGAGAGGTAATGTACATTGTTCTGCTTTTAAGTGTGCTTGATAGATAAACAATTGGCAGTGAAATAATATCTGAACAAAGAAATTCAGTTGGCATTTTGCTAGGCACCTAAATGAACAATAAATTCCATGTAGGTTTTCTTTTTTTTTCTTTTCTCCCCCCCCCCCCACCTTTTTTATTTTTTTACCCCTCTAAGGTTTATTTGGAGAGGTGGAGTGGAGTGAAGAGCAACCTGGGAGAAAATATTTCAAAAGTGAAAGTTGAAATTTTTCTCGATTTTCGCTTCTGTAAAGTTATAAGAGGTTTGAGTATTTGATTAGAAACAATCAGAAGAATTACAGTGAATTGTTTAAATGTTCTATTGTTATTAAATGAAAATGGTATTTTTTTGGAAATGCTAAACTATTCTTAAAATAAAAAGAAAAAAATTAACAAATGTGATGTATACTGTGAAGGTTCAACCTCAAAATGTTATGGATGATTATATTACAATGGAGAATTGAGGTTAACTTCTTTACTGTAACTGTGTCAATTAATGGTACTTGTCTTTATTTCTCCCATGTGCCTACTGATTTTTATGCCACGTAATTCACAGCAGTCGTGGCACTGAGATTACCTTTTATTCTCAATTATCCCTATCCTAATTTAGCAATATGTATAGTGCCTTAAAAATATTTCTTATAGGGCGCCTGGGTGGCTCAGTGGGTTAAGCCGCTGCCTTCGGCTCGGGTCATGATCTCAGGGTCCTGGGATCGAGTCCCGCATCGGGCTCTCTGCTCAGCGGGGAGCCTGCCCCCCCTCTGCCTGCCTCTCTGCCTACTTGTGATCTCTCTATCTGTCAAATAAATAAATAAAAAATCTTTAAAAAAAAATATTTCTTATAGAGCCAAATTTCTAGAAGATCAATTTTTAGAGTTTTAATGGAATACAACTTAGCAGAATGTCCAAAAATAAGGCCTCTTGAGGAAAAATATAAATTAGGACACAATTTTTCAAACTGATACTCAATTATTAACCCATAAGATACCTAGGCAAGAACTGCAATAATTATTATACTTTAATTAATCAAATAGCCTGTTTACAAATATATTTCCTAAGAAACTTAAAATATAAGAATGTCCTTAAAGAATAATTAAGTAGCTATAAAGGATGATATCAATAGAAATGATAAGAAAAATATATTATTGCATAAGGTACGTGAGAAGCCAGCCATGCTGTGAGCAGGTAACACCAACATCCCACTGCCCAGGAGAAGCACTGGCCATGAAAGACAGTAGATAAAAACTCTTTCTGCTGGTTTAAATGAGATGAAGAAAACACAACTTGGAAAAAAAATGTTTGGTGTTCTTTTTGTGTATGAATATATAACAGTTTGCTGAGAACTCAGTCATAATGGAGAAATCATGATTATTTTATAATGTTTCCTTTCATGGTTTAAGCAACACCAATTTATGTACTTACTTCTAAATCTCAAATTGTCCAGTTCTAAAGTAAGGATAACACATCTCTTTCGACCTGAAATCATGAAAAAAAATGCTATGTCTGGGTAGGAAGTGGCCTTAGAATTAAATTAGTCTACTTTTTCCCCCCACTGTGAATGTTTTTATATCACTGTAATTTTATATGCTGAGTTATTCAACTTTCGTCTACTTCTTGATTTGACGTTCAAATTCCCTTTGTTCTCCTACCAAGGTGACATACAGTTGAACTTCCCCTTTGATGGAGAAGTCTGCCCTGTCTTTAACTCATAGACTATTGGGGTACCTGGGTGGCTCAGTGGGTTAAGCCTCTGCCTTTGGCTCAAGTCATGATCCCAGGGTCCTGGGATCAAGCCCCGCATTGGGCTCTCTGCTCAGCAGGGAGCCTGCTTCCTCCTCTCTCTCTGCCTGCCTCTCTGCCTACTTGTGATCTGTCAAATAAATAAATCTTTAAAATTAATAAACTCACAGACTGTCATAGGAACAATATTTTTATTTTAACCTAACATAATTTTACATATACATTTTTTATGAAGTCTAGTTTCATATCATGTGGGCATTGAGAACACATTTGGTCCCTCTTCCAGAGAATAACACTTCAAATACTTAAATATTATAATATTCTGCCAAACTCTCTCATTCTCATCCTCTTCGATTTCTAAACAGCTTGTATTTTAGAATTATCATATCTACAGCTATCAAGTAATCTTTCAGGGACTTTGATAGGAATTATATACACCTGTTACCAATTTGGGAAGAAACGACATCTTTACCCTGTTGAGTCTTGCAATTCAGGAGCACATATGTTTCCCTATTTATTTAGATCTTCATTTTCTTTCATCAACATTTTCCAGATTCCAGGATAGGAGTCCTATATGTATTGCAGATGTACCCATAAGTTCTTCATTTTCTGGGTAATTGTAGATGACGTTCTATTACTAATTTCAGTATCCATGTTTTCATTGCCAGTGTATATACATATGGCTGAAATTTTTTGTTTCTGTGTTGGTCATCAAGTTATCTGCAAATAGTGGCTGCTTCTTTCTTTCTTTCTGATCTGTATCCCTTTTGTTTCCTCTTCTTGCCTTGTCACCCTAGAACGTCTACCCCATCTGAATGAGAGTGGTAAGAATGGACAAATTATCATATTATCAATCTTTGTGGGAAAGCATCCACTCTTTCACCATTTAAAATAACATTAATGGTAGATTTTTTTGTGGATGATTTTATTAATTGAGGAAGTTCTCCTCTATTCCTATTTTTCAGAGAGTTTTTGTTGTGAATGAATGTTGCATTTTGTCGTTTGCATTTTTGTGTATCAATATAGTCATGTGATTTTTATTCTTTACCTTGTTAATAAAATAGATCACTTCGATCAGTTTTCCAATGTTGAACCAATGTTGCATACCTGGAATAAACCCCATTGTGTATATGTAGGTGTGTGTGTGTGTCTCTGTGTATACATATATATGCATACATACACATATCTATGTATATGTGTATCTATGTATATATGTATAATTTTTGCATATGTATATGCAATTTATGTATATGTGTATATATATATAATTTTTGCACATTTATGAATTCTGTTTATTAAAACTTTGTGAAGGATTTTTGTACTCTATTAACGTTCATATCATAATCAGCATTCTCTTATAAGAAACTATGTATTCTATTTAGGAACATATTTTGGAGTAAAATATTTTATGTCTTCATTACTATTATAACAATGTTAAAACAAACTCATGGAAAGATTTATAGGAAAAGTATCTATTAGTAGGTATATGTTAAATAGATGAGTATGTAAATGAAAACAATTTTATCTAATTACTTAAAAAGTGGAAAGAGCTCAACTTCATGTATATGGCATACTCTTGTAGCTGTGCTATGCATGAGTATTTGGTGGGTTTTATTGCTTGTTATTACTTTTGTACATAGTGTGCCAAGTACTATTTACAAATACTAATTTATTTAATCATACTTATAGTCTATCAGGTATTATTGCTCTTATCCCTGCTTTTTATGTATTCACTCATATTTTTTCTTTGCTGCCATAAAGTTATTTAGATATTTAGCTTAATAGAGAAAAATTTTGAGGGTTTTTGTTCTTTTGTTGTTTGTTTCAAGAAAAGTTTTATTATTTTCCTAAATCATCATCATGTTGCTAATATTACAAATTAGAAAAAATTTCAATAAGCTTGCATTTCCTGGAAATAAAACAGCTATATTAAAGGCTCATGGAACCAAGGTGGCCATTCTCAGTTCATTCAATAAATATTCCTTGATCCACTTTTATTAAAATTTTTTGGTGTCACTCAAAATGAAGTCTGAATAATAAAAGTAAGGGATATGGCAGGAATACTAGTTGAAATAGATGTTGGAATCATACATTAGAAGAAGTTGAAAATGCTATTTTGAAAGAGAAACAATGAAAGTGATTTATGATAATTTGATATCTGTTATGCAAAACAAATGAGTTAACTCTTTTATGTGCCTTCAAAAAGAAGAATGTTGTGTTCAGTAATTCAATAAAATTATTAAATATCTATTGTATGTCAGGTACATCATATGCTTTGGGAACAAAACTGGAGCTGTGACACGGTTCTTACCTTAAAGTGTTCTAAGTCAGGTAGTAATGAAAGACATGGAAGAAGAAAATGCATAATGCAATGTGGTAACTCCCATAAAATAAAAATGCACAAAACAATATGTTTTGGTCAAAGGAAAGTAGTTAGAGGGAATCAGATTTTTGCCAAACATGTTAACAATCTTTCAAAAATAGAATTCTCTCTAAAAAAGAAGCACACTGAAAGGGAGTAGTCCATAATTATGAAAACGTTCAACCAGAATGTTGCTAACTGTTAAGTCAGAAATATTTCAGGTTGATTTTCTGCACTGATTGAGATCGAAGACTAGGAGACTTCACCTGTATGGTCTCCTGCAACTCAGATTTGTGGGGGTGGTTATGAAGTGGTGTGCCTCCTTGTCAGATAACAGAGAAAAGCCTGGGGTAAAAAGCATTTTTAAAATCTTATTTATTTATTTTTTAAATATTTTATTTGTTTATTTGAGAGAGAGAGAGAGAGCGAGCACAGAAGAGGGAGTATGAGGGAGAGAAGCAGGCTCTCTGCTGAGCAGGGAGATGATGTGGGGCTTGATCCCAGGACCCTGAGATCATGACCTCAGCCAAAGGCAGCAGCTCGAACCACTGAGCCACCCAAGCATCTTAATAAGTGCTTGTCAAAATCTCATATGAACCTCTTGTGGTGATCTCTGTTGTGGGAAGTATAAAGTACAATGCATAAATCATATTCTTGGCTGGCTGAAAATTGTACCCTGTTTAGTTTTAAAGGTAAACAATGAATCTTGGAACACACACACACAAAACTTGAAACAAAAATAAATAAATAAATAAATAAATAAATAAATAAATTAGAGCAAAATAGATCACAAACAGTAGTGGATGTGATATCAGAAGGCTAAGAATTTAGTCTAAACTCTTCCTTTATAAAGCTGTGTGACTTCAGGTAAATCTAACTACTCTGAGTTTCACTTACCCAGCTACACAATAAAAATATTTTTTGTGATAAAAAATAAATAAAGATATCATTATTTAACAAATAAGTATATGGCATTTCTACTAAAGATTAGATGTTTTGTCATTGTTAATTGTTATATTACTAATTAATAGCCATTACTTACTGAACTACTAGGGTACTCCATTGGCCCTGTATCATACTTTATTACTAAATCCCCTCCTTGTTGCTGTGTAATAGAGACAGTCCGCAACATGGATAAGACGATCTCATTGATAATGAGAAAAGTTTAAAAAAATCACCCAGGATTACCCACCTGGTATAAGGTGCAGCTAGGTTTTAAACTTGATTCAACTAATTTAAAAACTCATGGCATTTGAACACGCCAAATGGTCCATTAGAGAAGATTCTAAACCACACTGAGCATTGTCTGAAATTACACTGGATGATTCATATGTTGGTTATTAATATCAGATAATAATTTCTCTTACAAAAAACCTAAATCATAATTTTATATAATCTAATACTTTCCAATATGTCTTAAGCTCTTGACATGCTCCAGGCATGAATTTAGAGCACTTTCACTTAACCATCACCATAAGCTTATTAGGAATTTCCTTTCTAACCATTTGCATTTTAGAGAAAATCTTATCCTTAACCTCAAGCATTGTTCTAACCATCAAAACTGATACCTGTTTTTGTGAATACCCCTCCCACTTCACATACCCATGGCAATAATGTGTATATGCTTCCAAATAGTCTATGAAGAGCTGGTATTCATTTGTTCTATTCTTAACGGCATGCAGCATGTAAAATATACATTGTAATCCACATTTAAATAATATATTGTTCCTTGGAAATTATATTAACAAAAGAGAAAACCCTCCAGACTATTGCCTGAATTTAGCTGAAATAGCATATTAAGCTGAAATATTTAGCATATTATTCTGAGGGCTTGTGATTAACTGAATTTAATTTCTAGCTTATATTTGCTTATTACCAGAATAGTTATTTAATAATTATCCTGAAATTATCCAATCATAATTTATCAGCAAAAAGCTGTTTTCTTACAGAATCAACACGGGTGTCTTTGGCTATTCTGGAGCTTAATTTCGGACTCACAACTATGATGACTGAATATATCAAAATCTTTAAGCGTATTTGGAATTTTTAAAAATATATATTTATTTATTTGAGAGAGAGAGAGAGCACACCCAGTGATAGGGGAAGAGGGAGAGATCTCAAGCAGACTCCCCACTGAGCATGGAGCCTGACACCTGTTTTGGGGCTTAATCTCATGACCCTGAGATCATGACCTGAGTTGAAATCACAAGTCAGGTACTTAACTGACTGATCCACCCAAGGCATCCCCGGATTTTTTTTTTTTTTATGAGGGCAGAACTATAATGTTTCTGGAATTTTAATTTTGATAATAATAACTATTTTATAAAAAACTTTCAGAATTTTATGTTGGTTTACATTATGCTTGTTTTCTACCTGCAGTCTGTGTCATTTTATAATGGTAATAAAGTGAAACAAATGTAAATATTTTATCATTTTATCATTTGCTGTAAAATAAGAATAATAGTATCTAGGTTGAAGGTTTGGAGTAGAATTGGAACATAAAACATGTAAAACACTGTTGGCAAAGCAGGTAACCAGTAAATACCGTGAGTTATAATATTATGGACAAGCCTGGTCCCACATTTCAGCCCTGCACAACAGCATAAGCAATGACTTGGTGGAAAAACTCAGAGCTTTCAGTCCTCCTACTTCTAAATGGTGCATTTCATGTTTTGCATGAATAAGGTACCTTCGTTACCTGATTTGCACTGGACCGCAAGCTCTGGCAGGGGAGGGGCAGTTTATGTTTGGTGCAGCATTATAGCCCTGGGCATAGCCTAGCACCCAGTGCACAAGACTTGTGGAATAAGTCTTAGATAATTGAAAGAGAATTATTGGTTATGAGTGATAAGTAGTTACTATATTAATTTCCTATGACTGTGGTTACAAATGACCATAAATTGGGTGGCTTAAAACAAGAGATATTTTTTATTCTTTCATATTTCCAGAGGCCAGAGTCCCAAAGCAGTTTTGTTGGGTTGAAATCAAGGCTTTCACAGGGCTGCCCCTTCTTCAGAGGCTCTGTGCTGGGGAAGAATCTGTTCTTTGCCTCTTTTTAGCTTCTTGTGGCTGGTGGCATTCCTTGGTTTGTGGCTGCATAATTCCAGTTTCGGCTTCATGGTTCATGGCTTCTCCTCCACCTGTTGTTGGTTTCAAATCTTCCTCTGCTTCCCTTATAAATATACATGCAATTGCATTTAGGTCCTACCCAGGCAATCCAGGATAATCTTCTAATCTCAAATCCTTAATTTAATAACAATTACAAAGTTCCTGAATAACAATTACTTCAGTTTCCAAGAATTAGAAACTATCTTTGAAGGTATTAGAAACTATCTTTGAAGATATTAGAAAGTATCTTTGAGGGTCATTATTTGTCCTAGTTCTGTTATAAATCTCATTTTGTTGTTCTTCGTCTCTAGCAGTTTATGGTTATAGATGTATTCTATCATATAATACATTAAATACAACGATACAAGTAAAGAATCCTAACTCTTTAGGGTCTCCAGATATGTTGACTAAAGTCAGCCCTTTTCTTTTTTAGTATGTTCTGTACTCATTGAATTAAGTCTTTTTTTTTTTTTTTAATTGGGGAGGAGTTACTGTGGTAACTTTCTTTGTGTTGCTCTTCTCTGATAATTTGTGAATTCCCTTATTTTACATTCTCTGGAAATTCAGGAAAAATGTTGAAATATTATATATATAATATATTACATATACATATATGTATTATATATGTAATATTATATATATATAATGATTTCATTTCCCCAAAACAGGATTTCTTAGAAATATGCTGAGCATAATTCAGTTGACATTCTTTACCAAGTCTCTTTCCAACAATACTAACAACCTAATATTGGAATACTAATTGTGATGGTTAATTTCATGTGTCAACATGACTTGGGTAAAGAATGCCCAGAGAGCTGGTAAAACATCATTCTTGGGTATGTCTGTGAAAACGTTTCTGGAGGAGATTAGCATATGAATTGGTAGACAAGTAGAGAATCTCACTCTCATCAGTGTGGGAGGGCTTCATCCAATCTGTTGAGGCCTTGATAAAACAAAAAAGTGGAGGAAGGGGAAGTGCTCTTTTTTCCTGAGCTGAAACATGCATTTTCTTGTGCCCTCAGACAATGGGGCTCCTGGTTCTTAAGCATTTGGATTCGGACTGGGGTTTACACCATCAGCAGCCCCAAATCTTGGCCCTTTGGACTCGGACTGAATTATATACAATGGACTTTGTTCTCAACTGGCAGGCACAGGCAGATCATTTGAATTCTCAGCCTCCACAAGTGCATGAGCCAATGGGCCAATTCCTAATAAACCTTCTCTCTCCCATTTTGTATATAGAGAATGAGACTATGAATTTACCCACACATTTATTATATTGCTTGTGTTTCTCTGGAAAACTCTATTTAATACTCGAATACAAGTAAAAATCTACCGGAATACACTCTGATACAGGTATGGTTATACGAATAAGACTAGAAGTTAACAGGCATATAAAAAATTATATTTGCTAAGGTGACTTTGACTCAGGGCACTAATGTTACCAGATAGAAAATAAATTTTCTCCATTACAAGGGAATAGTCAGGCCACCGACTGTTCAGTGATGATTAGATGCTGAAGCTGGAAAACAATCATGGACCTGGGCACTTACCTCATTCACACCATTCATCTGCTTCACCACTTTCTCTCTCCAATCCAGCTTACTCTGTGCCCCAAGCACACAGAAGGAGATGAATTTGATCTCACTGTTTGTAGGCTCCCTCAATCCAAATGGCAAAATCCTGGGTTAAATTCCAGTTTACGTCCAGTGGGTTGCAAAATATTGTGGCATTTTTCCTATTATCATTGTTGCAGTGGTAGGTACTAAAAGGGATGATTTTGAAGTGAGTAGGTTCTGTAATCAATGTCCACTTACATTTCAGTGGACCCATGAAAGCCCAGCTTTCATCTGTCCATTACCTGAATCTATACATATTTGAAACCTAGAAGGTTGAGATTGGACCCTTTTGATCTTTCCATGGCATTTGTCTAGGTAAAGTAAGGCATTAAGGCTCATTTGAATTATCTGAGTACTGGTATTTAGAGCAGCAAATAGTTAATTGATTTCTTTTACTCTTTTTCTCTGGCTTTTGTCTCATATTACACTCTATGAAATACGTGTTTGTTTTCTCTTTTGAACAGTTTTCTCCAATCCTGAAAATCTGCATAAGGGATCATTATTTGACTTTGGAGATATATTCTGTTTATTATTACATTGTTTCTCCATTTCTCCAACTTTGTACAAACAAATTAGGGTTTACCGAGAACCAATGTTTATCAGAGCTTTGCCCAGTAAACTCATTTCCTTTTACCATGACAGATACAATTATGAATAACCCATTTCTCAACATTTTCAGAGTATCCTATTTTCGTTTTAGCTCACAGGTCTTGGAGGGAAGAATAAATTTACTGCATTGTACTTGAATCAAAGGGGAAACAACGGGGTAAAATAGTTGAGAAAAAAAATTAAAGTTATAGGTTTTTTCCATCTGTAGAATCCAGTAGTGGCTTTTTTATGGTTATAAGAAGGTAATAGGCCAAGTTCATGAGTCAAAGCCACAGTTCCCAGAAGAGTGCTGTGTTTTTCTGATGCTATTCTGTATCTGGGTCAACCAAATATAGAATTCAAATGTGTTTATCATAAAGATATTAACAAATGCTTTGACGGCTGTGCGGTGTTGTACCAGTTTAGGATATGGGGCTTCTGGTAAGCATTTGAGCTATTTCTAAAAAAGATGAGATTATATAGAATAGGCAAGGGAGGACATTGATATTCTAAATCTCTAATCTCAGCTACTTTTAGATTTTAGGTCAGTTTCTTTCCGACCCCAAGCAACCCACCAGAGGTCCAAGAGTGGCCTGCTACCACACACCACACATGTGGCAAAGGCAGAGTCAGAGACTGGCAGTGCATATTTCTGTGTCCAGGGGGATCAAATAAGGAATCTATCCCTAAATTAATAAATTACCAATATAACCTTTTCACATTTCCCTGTTTATTTTTAATACTTCCTGTAACTGTATTTTAAAATGATGGCCCTATATTTGAAACGACCTGGAGATGAAAGATTAGCATGGGAAGATTCCTGCATGCTTCCTGCATTTACCTGTTACAAGAGTGGGATTCAGTGACTTCCATGAAAGCAGCAGATCTGCCTGATACATGAATCACTGCTTAAATAGGCCCAAAGGCTTTTCGTGTGTCAGAGTCTGAAGCATTACCAGTCCACTTTGTTGCCTCCTATCTACTCTATCTTTTCCATTCCCCCCCCCACTTCCATTTTTGATCGGTAAGATCTATACTGATTCTGAGTTTGTCAACCTTGAAAAGGCTTTGGTTTTATTGCAGATTTAGGATTGAAAATGAAATGTGATTTGAGAAATGTCTCTAGAGATGGAATATTCAGTTCTTGTCAGGAACCTTGCAAGTGGAGTAGGCTTCTTTGAACTCTATGTTGTTTTCTAGGAGAAATTTACTTAGTACTAGCTAATTTAACATCATCCTTCCACAGCTTTTACACATGTGGTTAAGAAGAGTTTTCTTTGTTTTCATTTTAGTAATAGCACTAATAATCAATATAGTCTGGGGCCTTAATTTTAGCAACTATTGAATGTACAATATAATATAAATATTGAGATTTCTAGTAAAATAAGTCATTATTATCAACTCTAACCATTTAATTTTAAGTCCACACTGCTTTATTCAGGTATTACAAGCAAGTACCAATTTAGAAATTATGTAAAAATCAATTAATAAGGAAGTTAAATTTATATTTTTTAGGTACTTACTATAGTTATAGACTAAAAGAAGATGGGAAACCCATATGTCATCATCACTACCTGTTAGGTATAGTTACATAAAATACTGCTTCATAGACATAATTTACTGTGAAAGATCAATGATAAGAACATGAAAGCTCTGCAAATATATGGCTTTAATTAATAATCAATAATAATGATAACAACAACAATAAATTTTCTTTCACAGTAGTCATTCCTAAAGGTATGTAGAAGCATAAGTAAAAAGTAAGAATAGATTTACTTTAGAAAAGTCAATACTTTTTGCCCATATACACTTTCAAAGAAATAAAAACAAACACAGCCATTTTAAGTACAGGAGGAGTTCCGTGCTTACTCATCAGAAAACTTAAGACATCTCTAATACATTAGTGATAATCTATTCTCACAAATAATCATGTCAGGGTGGTTAAAATAGCCTAAATTAGTGTTCAAGATGACAGTGGATTTACCTTTTATGGTGCTATACAAAAGAAAAATAACAAATACACTGTGGCATAATATTTTATCATTTTTTACATCTGTAAGAACCAAGCTGATTTTAAAAAATGCTAATAATATTGTTTGCTCTTTCCACCTAATTGTTCATTATTTCAATACTTTTTTTTAGTTCATAGAATTATATGAACTTGTAGGGACATAGAATCAACTGATTTTTTTACTTGAAATGGTTTAAGCTTTCATTGCAAACGTAATGGATAATTATGCTGGAAAATTAGGACTTACAGGTAATCCTAAATATTTCCTATCTTTCTACATAAAGATACATCTGTTAATTTTTTTTAATCTTTATAGAATACTTTCAAGGAACTTTTCCATTACTTCTCAAAAATATGCATATCATATATATAATGTTTTATCATTTAAATAGGCATTATGTTAGAGGTATCTTATTAAAATATTATCCTAAAGGGTTTTGAAATGTTTATGTCTGGATGTTACATTTTGAATAGCATCTAGTAACCCAATACAGTAGATTTTTCACTGTGACCCCTTCTCTTTTGCTGAAAATATGGTTAGTGTCATTTTACTCACTATTCTGAATTTTTTGAAAAGAATCTAAATTAAATTGATTTTATTTGGTGTTATCTGTAGATTTACACTTAATATAAAAGCAGTAAAGTGGTTTTACTAGTTATTAAAATTTTTTTTAATTTAAGCTTTATTTAAACATATAGTGTAACCCCACCACCCTCTCCCAACCCCTCTCTCCCCCACCCCCCTCAGTTTGTTTTATGACATTAAGAGTCTCTTTTGGTTTGTCGCCCTCCCGATCCCATCTTGTTTCATTTTTACTTTTCCTACCACCTTAACTTAGTTATTAAAATTTTAAGAAACCAACATATATCTTTTAACTATAATAGATAAGAGAACATTTCTTTGAATTTTCCTGTTGGTTTTATCAGTTTCCAGGTCTTTTTTTTTTTCTTTTAGACCATATCACAACCTGAAATGCTAAAAGAAGAAAATAATGAAGTGGTTTTTTTCCCCCTAATATGGTATGTAAGGATACAACTACTGATAACTTTGAAATGAGAACTGACCTTTTACAGACTAAGATTTGAATGTTTTGAGATAAACTGGAGAAATCCTAAATAAGAAAAATAATAAAAACAACCTTAAGGAATTTGATAATGGGAGCAATGTTTTATTTATTATAGATTTATTAATTTATTAAACAAATATTACTTATATCTAATATCACATTCTTATGATGCCAAATACTGGAAATAAACCTGTGAATAAGATAGACATATTTTCTGTCTAGACAGAATCTGAGAGGCACACAGACATGTGAACAGAAAATTGCAACATTCTGAGAGGACAAAAAGGGTCATTTAAATCAGATAGAAGACTAAGAGAAGGAATCCTAGAGGAAGAGGCTCTAATGATGGATTGCAGGAACATGCCAGGCAAAACATGAAGGAAAACATATGTCAGCTAGAAAGCTCCAAGTGTGGAAACCCAAACAACAAAGGATTTAGTTATAGAGGAATGTCAAGGTAGGTAGAATGTCTCAACCATGGAGTGCAAGGTGTCTGGTGATTATTGTTGAAATAGAGTTCCAAACAAGGATCAGATCACAAGAGGTCTTATAGACTGTGCCAAGGGTGCTGACTTTATCAAAGGGGCTACAAATGTTCATTAGAAGTTATGTAAGGAAGTGACATTATCAGGTTTGCATCCTGTAACAATGACACAGGATTTATAAGGGAGGGTAGATTGGAGTCAGACGATTTAGAAGAAGAAACGTTTGGTTGATTCAACAATCCAGTGCCTGTAGCAGGGTAACTTGAGATGTTATTGTGGTATAAAATGTGGAAATAAATGGATCAATTTTATGCTGGGGGGGGATAGATGAGAGGAAGCATTCAGACCCAGGTGTTTCATCTGATGTCCTGAGTAAATGGTGATGTATTTTATATAAAATTCTAAAAAAAGAAAGGACCAGGAAATTGCATGAAGTGTCATTTTTATATTCATGGCATTTTATTGGACTGAAATAGCTATGTAATAGCAGCAAAACATTTGTCATATCAAAATAGTATTACTAACTTAATTATTTAATTGGTTGGTAGTTTTAATTGTTTAATTCATAAATAATTTTGTTTGTATTTTTAAATTATATATACCTTACTTGATATTTGAATATGTTTGAGTGACAGAGGGGATACACCAGATTTTTTTTTTCTTTACCAGTATTTCATTAAACTAGTTAGAGAGACACTCCCATATATTACATGCAAAGTAATATTGATAATAAGAATAATATGATAGGAAGCTGTATCAGACAGGGTTCCAACAAAAAATAGCTGTCTCATCCAAAGGGATTAACCTGAAAGAGTTTAATGAAGGGGTGATTTACTAAGCAGTGAACAAGGGACAGGAACGACAGGGAAACCACTGCCAGTTTAAGCCGGCGAAAAGAATATCACCTCTGCCTGTCTGAGCCCTACCCTCTGATCAAAGTGCTTATTTTTCTGGCTCCCCATCTAGATGCTGTGTCAAGAGCAAATTCTTAAATTCAATGTGGGTAGAAGGTGTATATGTGGGGGTATAAATGGTATATATATATATATATATATATATATATATATATATTTAAAACTTGGCCAAGTTTTCTCTGCCAAGTTTTAAATCAATGATCATGAATGGCTATTTTCAATTACTAATGTCTCATTTATCACAAAACCATTGAGTGATCACTACCTAGTCCTATACATGTTCACAGTCGATAGAGGCTATAAGTTACAACCTAACGTGTAGGACCCATAGTGATCTACTTTAGGTTGGCAAGACTGACTTAGTAAATAAACATATAATCAGCACATAGAAAGTATTCAGACAAAAATTGGCTCTGATATCTCATTTTGGATCTCTAATACCTTAACCTCTTAAGAATTTAGGATTTCAGGAGGGGATTTGGAGTTATGAGATTTGACATGTAGAGTGTAACGATATATAACGTGCTGATATGTAAACACTCACGTCGTTATTACTTTGTAAAAACAAGATTTCCTAGCTGAAACTTTGCAGTAAATGTTCAATCCAGTCTTCAGATAAGTGAATATCTTACATGTGAACATCTTATCTTAATAAAATGATATACCAGGTCCTTTATCATTTAATCTTGCAACTCTCAGAAACAGATATCTTAATTCAGTTTTCAACTTCCAAGATTACTTTTTCCACAACGACCCCAACTATGGTAACATGTGTCCTCATGTGGTGAGTAAATGGATAATAGAATTGATACTGATAAAAATAAAGAACTAAGTTAAAAGTAATTTTGAAATGTGCCTAACTTCTGGTTAGAATTCAGAGCCCTCGGAAAACATACTTGGAGTTACAAATAACCTGCGTTCAAATCATAGATCTGCCACATGGGTGAACCAGTAGACCTTGAGCAAATCTTTTTAACCTCGGTCAGTAGGGTTTTTTCATCTCAGTAACAGAAATCATAGTATCCGTCTACTAGAGTTATTTTGAGAATAAACTGAGATAATACACAAAAAGTGCTTATCATGCAATCTTCTCAGTATTTATTAAATGTCTGATGTCCTTTTTCATTGCAAATATTTGTAAAGGTGTCTATCAGCAGGCTTTATAAATTATCACCTTAGCTTAGTTAGGAACAAAGATAGTTAACAAAATTGATCCAAGAGCTTGATGGTTTTTCTATACCTTGGAGCCATTTTCACCTTTTCTGTAACATGGAACAAGCACTTTCAAGTCCAAAAATTCCAAATTATGTCCCTGATATTTGAAAACAACAGGAACTGTTCCCATGTAGCCTGTAAAATGTTGTGAAGTCTGTGGGAAAGAAATTGGCCCATACTATGGCTGAAATAACAGTTGCCACTCACTCAAACCCCATGAAGGAAGAATGCAAAGTAGTGCTCTGATATTAATGCCTTAGTGCCAATTACTGCACAAATTGATTTTATTACTATGGACTGATATTTTAATTACTCTTGTTATAACAGAACAAGGAAGACAGAAATACTGATTACTCTAAGTATTAAAAAGCATTACATTGCATGCAAGGAAATCTTAGGAGGAGAATTTGCATTAAGTTTTCCTTTTAATTCTATTCATTTCTTTTTTTCCCCCAATATTTGCTTTGAGATCAATATTCACATAGCTTGTAATGTAATTAGAAGAATCATTAGCTATTAGGAGAATTAGCTTGCATTGCAAGAAAAGAATAACAGAAAACTAATGGATTATCTGACTTGATCTGACATCTATAATGCTTCTGAATTCTTTATATAATATAAAATCTGAAATGTAAGTAAGAAAGAATTACAGCACATGCACATATATTTAATCTTTTCAGCAAATCTTTTTGAAGACTCTTAATATCTACATAGCAATGAGCACTAGTTATTACTTCCTTGCGTCTTACTGATCTGTGTTTGGTAACAAAATATAGAAAACAGGACTTTGAGCTTGGCTTGAATGGATATGTTTGTGTTATTTTCAGATTAAGGTCTATACTCTATATATGATTGACTCCTAAGTAACCAAACTGTAACATTTTAGGGGCACCACTGATTAGAAATGCTCCAGTCTAGCCACTGTAGAAGATACAAGATGGATAAAGGCAAATACACACACACACACACACACACACACACACACACACACACACACACACATAAGAGAGAGAGAGAGAGACAGAGAGACAGAGAGATAGAATAATCCAGAAATTCAGCATAGAGGGAAATGCCTCTAGGGCTATGGTAGTCCAGGAGGAAAAGAGCTTGTCTGTGAGGATGAATGAGGAACTCTTCTTGGAGCAGGTAAGATTTATAGGGAGTCTACTAACATAGTCATGAGAAGGATGACTACACATCCACATACATTTGCTGGAACAGATTCAGCATAATTACTAACAACACCCTTTATCACTCTTAAAACTATCCTTGCTTAGATCAAAAATTTTATTGTAATGAGCTATAGAAAGGTTGTGAAATTTGTTCCTTTTTTGTGCTTAAGCAACTGCAGTGTTTTTTGAATGACAAAAACAAAATGATTCCCTCTCTATTTTGGAGCCAATATTATTAGGGTTTTAAGGTGAAATCATGGGATGTATTTGTAATTTTCATTTCATTTTTCTGCATATATGAATTTTGAAATATTTTTTTCTTTCTTCATGATGAAGATAAACAAAAAAAAATCAGTTTTCATTTTTTGGAGTTGAGAATGTTAAATAAGAGCTCTATGCAAAGAAACAATCATATATCTGTGAATAGAAATAGAGCTAAAATAAACATTCCAGAAATATGATAGATTCCTGCTCAATTATTATCTTTAAAATTAGAAAGGCACCCTTGTGTAAAGATTAAATATCTGACTAAAATTCAGAAAACATGGGATAGCTCTGTGTGACCTTGGCCCATAACTTCTGTTCTCTAAATTTAAGTTTCTTCATCTTTGAAATGACAAGGTTAGAATAGATGGTCATTAAGGTCACCCCCAGCCCTAATAGATTATCATTTGAAATTAAAATAGTTTAATATAAATTTTACTCTTGGTATGAAACTTCCTGAGGTGATTGCTTAAAATAATTAAGAAAGTAAAGGATAAAAGTCTTCAAAAGAGAGTATAGAAATATGTACATAGAATGCAGTGATAGAGACTAGAACCAGTAGACAGCTGTGGAAGATCTTTATAGGAACATGTTTAATGTGCATTAATACATATTTCTTGTTATTTTACTCTTAAACATCAAATTGCATCAAATTTATGGAGCTGCTTATTCAAATTCAAATTCTAAAATCCATTCCCCAGTATCTTGAAATGCAATCATAATGCAATGAAGCAGCAATTCCAATTTTTGATTCATTTTCAAGTCATGGGTCCAAAATATTCTACTGCTTTAGGTTTTGTTCTTCCAGGGAGAGATCCTGAGCCAAGGATTTGAGTGCAAGTGATTTATTAAGGTTAGGATCCCAAGAGAAACTATGGGAGGTGGGAGAGCAGGGACGCAGGGCAACACAAGGGACCTCTGAGAAACTTCAAATCATCTTACAGACTCAGCCTGATCGCAGGGGATTTCTGGAGTACACCTGATGGTTTTCCCAGCAAAGGACCTGAGCTTTGGTATTCCTACACTAGTTGGTTATTGGCTATGAGTCAGGGGTAGGGATGAGAAAGGAATGGGAATGAAGGCAGGGGTATACTTCCCTGCATTTCTAGTTATTTCAACTAGCAAGCAGTTCCTGTGCCCAAGGGAGATCAGCAGCAGACATTTTTAGGTAAGGCATTTCAGCACTAAAAGAAGCAGAAGCTGGGGGATGGGGTGCAGTGTCACTAAAGGGATGTGAGAGCCTCTAAGTGGCAGATCAGGAACATAAAACTGAAAGCCATCTGCGAAATTTGCTGTTAATAAAAGTATTTTTATTGGAGTAAATTCGCTTTAAATTTGCTTTAAAATCTAAAGCCACAGCTTCTTTTTTTCAGTTAGCCATCTAAAAGAGACACTTGACTGGCACTGAAATTAGGAAATAACAAGATCAAGAATATTTGTATACATTGCTGTTGACAAACATAACTTTTAGATAGAGCTCTCCCCTCTCTAGGAGAGTCATACAAACCAAAACGGAACCATGAATTCATGAGCAGTGGTAAGAGAATATCTTGAATACTCAGAAATCCCTGACAATGATTTCCTCAAAGAGCTATAAGGAAATTATAAAATTTGATACCTGTTTGATATCTTTAATAAGAGATAAAAGAGAATGGCTTCTATGAGAAAGAAACAGAAATCACATGGATGGAACAGGTCAAGATATAAAATACACAGAATTTTATAAAAAGAGAAATAGTAACAAATGTTTGCAGGGAAACTAAAAATGCAATGGCAGAATTGACACTGTTAAATTGTAGTAATGCTGTAGAAGAAAATAACTGAGTCACTCCTCCAAAGTCACTTTTTGAGAATATTCAGGGAAAACAAGATTAAAACAATGACAGAGAATATGATACATATGAAGTCATAGAGTAAAGATTTAATCTAAGAGTTGTAAGTATTCCTTGAAATAAAAACCAAATAATCATAGAAGCAGTAATAAAAAACCGATTTATGCCTGAATCGTTACAGAATTCAGGATGCAGATAAAAATAATGTTGTTACAAGAAAAAAGAAACAGAAAAAGAGACTTATATCCAGAAAATATTTGAGACATTATCAATTTTAATGATAAAGAAAAGCAAACTCTAATATGCATTCAGGTAGAAAATTCTGCTTATCTCTGGATACAAGTCATCCTGAATTTAGTCTTTTCTTTTACAACTAAATATCAAATTAAATACTGATAGTTTAGAGTTTTGACAGAGAAAAATGTAATTAAAAAAGTTTTATATCCAGACAAAATATATTTTAAATGAGAAGGTAACAATGTAACAATTTCACCTACTCTAGGGTTCAGACAAAATGCCTTTAATTACTTCTTCTAAAAGTTATTTAAAATCAGGGGTGCCTGGGTGGCTCAGTCAGTTGAGCATCCAACTCTTGGTTTCAGATCAGGTCATGATCTAATGGGGCCTGAGATCGAGCCCCATGTTTGGCTTTGTGCTCAAGGGGAGTCTGCTTAAAGATCCTCTTCCTCTGGCCCTCTTACCACTCAAGTGTGTATGTGTGCACACACACTCTCTCTCTCAAATAAATAAATAAATCTTTCAAAAAAAGTTACTTAGAATCATATTCCAGTTGACTGTGGAAACCCCAAACGACAATTTAAGACTTTGAAAGTTTAGGGATAAAAGCTGACTAGGGTTTTCTTACATTACAAATGTATCACCAAACCACCTTACAGGATCTGAAGAAATCATTTTACCAAGCTGTAATCCATTTCAACTGTCCATTTGATTAAATCTATAGGAAGTGGAGATGCAACGGGGGTGGGAGTTAAGGTGGTAGGAAAAGTAAAAATGAAAGAAGATGGGATCAGGAGGGAGAAAAACCAAAAGAGACTCTTAATGTCATAAAACAAACTGATGGGGGTGGGGGGAAGAGGGGTTGGGTGAGGGTGGTGGGGTTACATCATATGTTTAAATAAAGCTTAAATAAAGTAAAAAAAAAATCTATAAGAAGTTTGAGTAGTTGTCTCCTCCATCCATGGATGGAACTTAAAACAAAAAAATCCAATGAATTATTATCTACCGCTTGTGATAGGCATGAATGATCTTATTATTGAAACTGACCCCCCTCTGCATTCTCTGGGAATAAAGTCTCCCACAGAGAGTTTTCTACCATTCAGAACTCCACATAAATGTGATTATAATTATGCATAAGCATAGAAAATTGTGGGGCGCCTGGGTGGCTCAGTGGGTTAAGCCGCTGCCTTCGGCTCAGGTCATGATCTCAGGGTCCTGGGATCGAGTCCCTCATCGGGATCTCTGCTCTGCAGGGAGCCTGCTTCCCTCTCTCTCTCTGCCTGCCTCTCTGCCTACTTGTGATCTCTCTCTGTCAAATAAATAAATAAAATCTTAAAAAAAAAGAAAATTGTTAAGCATGCACACATAACTATTTCTGAGGCATAGGAAAAGAAACACAATAATTATTAATGTTGTTATCTTTGAATGGTGGAACTATGTGTGGCATTTTCACATTTCATTTGATTTTTTTTCAAATTTTCTGAAATGATCAGATATATTTTAAACTACAAGATAAAGCTTACATAAAACCAAAAAGCAAAAACCACACACATAAAATTTTAATTCTTAAAAATCCAAAATTAAAAAAAAAAATGTTTGGGACTTAGGGTTGTTCCCATAATAATATTGTGAAGTTGGCTTTCCTTTCACCAGTTTTCACCAGTGCAATAAATGTGCTTCTAAAGTCTTGTGGGAGGCAAGATTCTAAATATGTGTCCCCAAGATTCTAAACTTTTGGTTATTCAATCAAACACTAGTCTAGGTACCTCCTTGAAGGGACTCTGAGGATATAAGCAAGATTACCTATCAGTTAACTTTAAGATAGGGAGATTTTCCTGGATTATCTGGGTGGGCCCAATGACCTCACAGGAGCCCTATAGCAATAGAAGAGGAAGGCAAAGGGGAAGGCAAAGCTTGATTCAAGGCAAGAAGGAGCAGAAGAAATAGAATTAGGATTCTGTATATCTTTGCTGGTTTTTAAGATGAAGAAAACCACTGGCCGAGGAATGCAGATAGCTTCTATAATATGAGAACAACCCCTGTCCAGGAAAGGAAAAATGACTTCAGTCCTAAGATGCATGAAACTGATTTCTGCAAAACAACCTGTTTGAGCCTGGGAGCAGATTCTCCTCCCAAGCATCCAGATAAAAGCCGGCCTGTTTATTGCCTTGACTTTGGCATCGCACGCCCTTAAGCAGAGAAGCAGTCATACTCTACTCAGACTTCTGGCCTATAGAACCGTGAATAATTGAGCCTTCTAAATGTATACGTACATTATTTCTTTTAGAGAAGTTTTATGTCTATGCAAAATTGAGTGGCTTAGAGATTTCCCACTTAGACCTGTCCTATGTATGCACTCTCCGCCATTATCAACATCCCCCATCACAACGGTACATTTGTTACATCTGGTGAACACACATTATCACATAATAATCACCCAAGGTTTATGTGAGGATTCCCTGTTGGGGTTGTGGCTTCTATGGATTAGGAAATATTTGTAATGACTTATATTCAACATTATAGTATATTATAGAATTGTTTCACTGCCCTAAAACTTCATATTCTGCCTATTTATTCCTCCCAACTCCATAACTCCAGGCCATTTTTTTTTTTTAACTGTTAAATCTATGGTAATTTGTTATAGCAGCAATAGAAAATTAATACAGGTCCCAATCCTTACTTGAAGGTTCTGGAGGAGCTTATAGTCTTATACTGTATTCAGTCCTTCTCCTATCTTTTATTTATGGCTGATTTTCACTGGACTTATTAAAGAATTTAAGGTTAATCTGATAAACTAAATTAAGGCAGAAGACATTTAAGTAAGTGTTTGCACTTTGATCTGAAATGGTGACTTTTGCTGGAATACTATTGTCTTGGAGAACATTTTGTGCAAATAACTCTCTTATCATCTTTTATGTAATGATACATATTAACTGTCATGGGTTTAACAAAATTTTTTTTTAAAGATTTTTATTTATTTGACAGAGATCACAAGTAGGCAGAGAGGCAGGCAGAGAGACAGGAGGAAGCAGGCTCCCTGCTGAGCAGAAAGCCCAATGCAGGGCTCCATCCCAGGACTCTGAGATCATGACCTGAGCTGAAGGCAGAGGCTTTAACCCACTGAGCCTCCCAGGCGCCCCTAACTGTCATGGGTTTACCTGAGGAGCCAACACTGACTGTTCTAGTTCTTCCAGCTGGAACCAGGAGCCTGGATTACATAGGCTTTTGTTTCCAAAAATCTTTAATTCTCTGGGAAGTGAAATTTTAATTGTCAGATGATCAATATATATTACAGAAACACAGGTTTATTGAAAAGTAACCATTATTCACAATTATTCCCATTGCCAAAAATCTTTGTTTTCTAAAACTTACTTCTTGGTTGTTTTTAAAAAATCAATTCACCAGTATATTTAGAATGTGGTTTTATACACAAAAATTTATATATTATGACATTAGAAGTACGGCTAGAAAAATTAAAGATGCAATAAATGGATCCCCTGGGAAAATGCTTATATTCTTGGATTTATGGACACTGTGTTTTCTAGTCTTTCGAACTAATTCACTGATTAGTGTTTGCCACTAGCATATCTTTAATCTGTAAAAACTCAGCTGCCCATAAAAACTGAGCGACTAGGTCCAGACTAAATTAATTATCCAATTCATTTGGCATCTGTTCGGAGAGTTAGCTTACAATATTTGATTTAGATAAAATTATCACTGATTTCACAATGATTTTCACAAGTTCTCATTTGCTTTTGTAAATTGTGTAAGTATTCAAATCGACCAAACCTGTGCCAGACTTCTGCTTTAAAGTCCATATTTCCAGTTTAATAATTTGATTCTGAATGCAGCTATTGAGTTTATTATCTAAGTTTAATAACTTGGGCAAACTTTTAATTAATTCCCCAAATCACTTACAAATTTTAAGGCTGCCAAAGGGTCTGAGGAACTCTTCGGTTGTTGCCTCTATTGTTACATAATGTTATCATATGGCTGAGGCAGTCTCCCATAGAGAACCCAGACACCATGATCCTGAAATGACCTTGTCCCTCTAGCTCATTAGGTCTGGCTCTCCAGTTTGACAATCTGAGTGGCAGAAGCTAATTTTCAAGGATCAACGTTACCACACATTAAACACAAAGTGCTGCGATGCTGCATGGAGTCAAGCAGTGATGAGAGTGAAGCATATTTATCTCAAATTTCAACTAGGTTTGAAGAAGCAATGAGTCAATATTGGTCAAGAGAGAGCAATGCAGCATCTCTCCTGTGGAAGAAAGAACCAGAGATGAGCATTTTCAAGCTCCATCTGGGGAGAGTGAGCAGATTTGCTGTTATAAAGTGTGGTGGTGGGTGAAAATAATGGAAATCTTGAGATTTGTGCTCATCAGACCCTTATTTCTTCTGCCTCACTTCCTGCTTGGCCATGAAGGAAAGAGGATCCGCATAGCCCAGAAGCTGCGCCATGGTTGTTGGAAGCCACCCATTAAAAAAAAAAAAAATAGGCAAAATCCTCTTTAAGAAGATTATTTTTAGTTAAATTATAAAGGAAAGCATTGTGCTGAGGACGAACGACCTCTTCATATTAAAAATTTATATGGATCCTGCGTAAGGAAATATTTAGTGGGGAAAACAAAAAAAACGAGTAGAGAGTGAACATGAAGATATTTTCTGGAACAGCGTATTTTCCAGGTACTCTGACAATGAGGTACTTAATGAAACTTCTCCAACTTCTGATTTACATTCTTTACAGGAAAGTTAACACCTTCAGAAGCTGTCTGTTAAAATAGCTAAAAATAATTCTGCAGTTTTATCATCGCTTCCTGGATCTGATTTGTAAATCTCATGACAGCTATTTCTTTGTTGTTGTTTCCTGACAACAGTGCTTGTCAGAATCTTGAGGTACTTAAGTTCTAAATCATGAAACCCAAAGATAAACAGTCCCTCCTAGTGGGATTGTGCTGAGTTAATATTAAAGGAGTAGCTAACCTAAGTGTTTATTGTACTTTATTTGGTCACCTGATATAATTAGAGGGTATTTTCATTGTTACCAGTGTTATATTCAGAGATGTATGGTTCTTTTTTCTAAAGCGTGTGTAATGTAGCTCTTTTCAATTATGTGAGGAACTGCTTCCTTCAAGGTTACTTGACTGGTCCAAATATTAATCTTTTCTTTCACAGAATGCCATAGTGCTCCTAACTAGCTTCTTCCCAATCAGGTCTTCCTTGAGCTCTATAGACTGACTGTGGAATTCCTTAATGAGTTGTTATCTAGTTGTGCAGATTTCCTTTTTACTTGTAAGAAATTGGCATTATTATTATTCTGTTTTTCATTCAAAGGTGATTGAATACAGAGGGCTCGCTGTTGCCTTATACATAGCAGTGTGCAAAACAACAGTAGAAAGGAACATATATAAAAATCTCCCTCTCTCTCTTAAATTGATATGAAGTTACATTAAACCTACATTTATGTAATAGCAGAAAAAACTGGTTAACTGATTTCACGAAATATTTTCTGTTCCTTAACTAATCATGATCACCTACTCTGACTTATTTTTACTTCTTTAAAAGTAATATATATGGGGGCACCTGGGTGGCTCAGTGGGTTAAAGCCTCTGCCTTCGGCTCAGGCCATGATCCCAGGGACCTGGGATCGAGTCCTGCATCAGGCTCTCTGCTCAGCCGGGAGCCTGCTTCCTCCTCTCTCTCTGCCTGCCTCTCTGCCTACTTGTGATCTCTGTCTGTCAAATAAATAAATAAAATCTTTAAAAAAAAAGTAATATATATGGAGGCCTATAATTATACCTTATTTTTTAATTCACTTTTTAAATTTTGAGATAACTTTGGATTCATGTGCAATTGTAAGAAATAATGCAGAGATCCATGTATCCTTTACCTAGTCCCCCGTCCTGCCCCAGGGAGACATCTTGCAAAACTATTGGGCAACATCATAGCTAGGACACTAACACTGATCCAAGATATAAGATAAGGAGTATTTCCATCTCAAGGATGCTTTAGGTTACCTTTTTTATGGCCACACCCATTTCACTCCCACCTCACTCCCTTTTTAACCTCAAGCAACCATTAATCTATTCTCCATTTCTGCACTTTTGTCATTTCAAGAATGTTAACAAATATATCACATATAAACATATATATGATTTATACAAATAATTTATATGTGTAAATATTTATATAAATAAATCATATATGTGATTTATATATAATATACATTATATGTGTAACATAGACAAATATAATATGTGATATGTATTATATGAATCATACATAAACATCATCTTTGGAATTTGTGATTTTCATTCAGCATAATTTTCTGGAGATTCACCAAGTTGTCACACATATTAGTGGTGCATTCCTTTTGTTTTATTGCCGAGTAGTATTCTATTGTACAGGATCACTACAATTTGATTAACTATTCAACCATTAAAGGATGTCATGGTTGTTTCTATTTTGGGGTTAATGCAAATAAAGTTGTTATAAACATGCATGCACAGGTTTCTGTGTGAACTTAGATATGTTCCTAGCAGTGTAGTAGTTTTTTACAGTGACTGTACCAGTTCACACTCCTACTAGCATTGCATAAGGGATGCAGTGTATCTGTATCCTTGTCAGCATTTGTTATTGCCAGCATTTTCCATTTAGCCATTCTGATAGGTTGGTAGTGGATTATCATTGGGTGTAGTTTGCATTTCCCTAATGGCTAATGATGTTGAGCATCTTTTCATGTGCTAATTTGTCATCTCTATCTCTCTCTCTCTTTTAAATATTTTATTTACTTATTTGATAGAGAGAGAGAGAGAAAGCAAAGCAGGAGGAGTGAGAGAGAATGAAGTAGGGTCCCCACTAGCAGGGACCCCAGTGTGAGGCTTGATCCCAGGACCCTGGATCATGACCTGAGCCAAAGGCACTCAACCGACTGAGCCACCTAGGCACCCCAAGAGAAGACTTTTGTATGACTACCTCGCTCTTGAATTTTGAGCCATCTGAATGCATTCCTTTTTCAGAAATAAATTAAATTCAAATGTAAAAGCATGCTGCCCAGGTGACACTGTCCTTAAGCTATGAATGCTCGAGACTCATTCTCTGCTCATCCTATGGCTCCTTGTTCCTCTGATCATCCTTTGCTTCAAGGCTCTGCTTCCCTGTAGTCAATTACTGCCCTGGTCTATTCACAGACATATGTTGATCACACTGTTTTTATTATTATTATTTTATTTTTAAGATTTTATTTATTTGACAGATCATAAGTAGACAGAAAGGCAGGCAGAGAGAGAGGGGGAAGCAGGCCCACTGCTGAGCAGAGAGCCCGATGTGGGGCTTGATCCCAGGACCCTGAGATCATGACCTGAGCCAAAGGCAGGGGCTTAACCCACTGAGCCACCCAGGTGCCCCAATTATTATTATTATTACTATTAACATATAATGTATTTTTGTTTCAGGGGTACAGGTCTGTGATTCATCAGTCTCATGCAATACACAGCACTCACCACAACACATACCTCCCTGATATCCATCACCCAGTCACAACCATCCCTCCCACCCTCCTCCACTCTAGCAACCCTCAGTTTTTTTCCTGAGATTAAGAGTCTCTTATGGTTTGTCTCCCTCTCTGGTTTTGTATTGTTTCATTTTTTTCCTCTCTTCCCCTATGCTCCTCTGCCTGGTTTCTCAAGTTCCACATATCAGTGAGATCATATGATAATTGTCTTTCTCTGATTGACTTACTTCCACTTAGCATAATACCCTCTAGTTCCATCCATGTTGTTGCAAATGGCAAGATTTCATCTTTTGATGGGTGCATAATATTCCACTATATATATGTATATCACATCTTCTTTATCCATTCATCGGTTGATCGACATCTGGGCTTTTTCCATAGTTTGGCTATTGTGGACATTGCTGCTATAAACATTGGGGTACAGGTGCCTCTTTGGATTACTACATTTGTATCTTTGGGGTAAATACCCAGTAGTGCAATTGCACTATAGTTTTCTGAGAACAGATTATTTGCCTCTTTGGTTAGATTTATTCCTAGGTATCTTATGATTTTGGGTGCAATTGTAAATGGGATCGACCCCTTAATTTCTCTTTCTTCTATCTCACTGTTGGTGTATAGAAATGCAACTGATTTCTGTGCATTGATATTTTATCCTACCACTTCACTGAATTTCTGTATGAGTTCTAGCAGTTTTGGGGTATAGTCTTTTGGGTTTTTCACAGAAAACATCATATCATCTGCAGAGAGCGAGAGTTTGACTTCTTTACTGATTTGGATCCCTTTTCTTTCTTTTTGTTGCCTGATTGCTGAGTCTAGGACTTCTATTACTATGTTGAACAGCAGTTGTGATAGTGGACATCCCTGCCATCTTCCTGATCTTAGGAGAAAAGATCTCAATTTTTCCCCATTGAGAGTGATATTCGTTGTGGGTTTTTCAAAGATGGCTTTTATGATGTTGTGGTATGTACTCTCTATCCCTACACTGTGAAGAGTTTCAATCAAGAAAGAATGCTGTAGGGACGCCTGGGTGGCTCAGTTGGTTAAACGGCTGCCTTCGGCTCAGGTCATGATCCCAGCGTCCCGGGATCGAGTCCCACATCAGGCTCCTTGCTCAGCAGGGAGCCTGCTTCTCCCTCTGCCTCTGCCTGCCACTCTGTCTGCCTGTGCTCGCCCCCGCTCTCTCTGACAAATAAATAAATAAAAGCTTTAAAAAAAAAAAAAAGAAAGGATGCTGTACTTTGTCAAATGCTTTTTCTATATATATTAAGAGTATCATATGGTTCTTGTTCTTTCTTTTATTAATGTAGGGTATCACATTGATTGATTTGCAGATCTTGAACCAAACTTGCAGCCCAGGAATAAATCCCACT
Organism: Taxidea taxus jeffersonii; assembly: GCA_003697995.1. Lineage (NCBI taxonomy): Eukaryota > Metazoa > Chordata > Mammalia > Carnivora > Mustelidae > Taxidea > Taxidea taxus. The sequence goes on along the minus strand of RCUC01127148.1, from coordinate 16,615 downwards.
TGGTTGTGATGAATAATCCTTTTAATGTATTGTTGGACCCTATTGGCAAGTATTTTGTTGGTAATTTTTACATTCATGTTCATCAGGGATATTGGTCTGTAATTCTCCTTTTCAGTGGAATCTTTGTCTGGTTTGGGGAGTCTGGAAGTTTTCCTTCCATTTCTATTTTTTGGAACACTTTCAGAAGAATAGGTATTAATTCTTCCTTAAGTGTTTAGTAGAATTCCCCTGGGAAGCCATCTGGTCCTGGACTCTCATTTGTTGGGAGATTTTTGATTATTGTATCAATCTTTCTTTAATTTCCTGGTTGACCCATTCATTATTTAGTAGGATGCTCTTTAGCCTCCATGTATTTGAGTTCTTTCCAACTTTCTTCTTATGATTGAGTTCCAGTTTGAAGCACTGTGGTCCAAAGATATGCAGGGAATGATCTCCATCTTTTTGTACCAGTTGAGGTCTGATTTGTGGCCCAGGATGTGATCTTTTCTGGAGAATGTTGCATGTGCACTAGAGAAGAATGTGTATTCTGAAGCTTTGAGATGGAATGTCCTGAACATATCTGTGATGTCCATCTGGTCCAGTGTGTCACTTATAGCCCTTATTTCCTTGTTGATCTTTTGCTTAGATGGTTTTTCCATTTCAGTGAGGGGGTGTTAAAGTCTCCTACTATTATTGTATTTTGGTTAAATGTTTCTTTATGCCTAGCCCATGATCTAATTGCATTGTTTATTTCTCTTACTCTTGAGTTTTGAGAGTACAGCCAGAGTTTTAAAATTTAAATCAATAAATTTTAGAGTTACTCTGAGTTTGTGTTTAGAAAAATCAAATGTGTGAGGTAAAAAGAAATAAAAATGTCAAGACTGTCAAAAACAGTGTGAAAAGAGTCACTCCGATGGGGGGGCAGTCACATCATTTGGGAAGTAGTTTGTCATGGTCAAATTCTACAAACGACTTTAAGTGGATGCTCATAAAATGGAAAATATTACATGATTTATGAAGTGATTGAGGCAAATTTACAAACTTTTGTTCCAGGTATAAAAGAAAAGTTGCCAATAGATTACCACTTTTATTTTGTTTTATTCATTACAAATTTTATACTCCTACTATATATATGTTGGAATTATGCTGTATACCCAATTTTGTATACTTATAACTTCCATGTTTTAAATTATATTTTCTATGCCTTCAAATATTTTTCAAAAATAAACATAATGGTAATAATTTATTTAGCCATTCACCTGCTTTTGGACCTATTTTGAACATTTGGAATTTTGATGACTAAATAAATAGCATTTGGTCTTTTTATCATCTTTCACAGTTTGATTCTTGATCCATCCACAATTGTTTTATTTTTCTATGGTGCAAAGTAAGAATCAAAATATGTGTTTTTCCCAGGGGCTCCTGGGTGGCTCAATTGGTTAAACGTCTGCCTTAGGCTCAGGTCATGATCCCAGGGTCCTGGAATCTAGGCCTCCATTAACCCTGCCTCAGGGTCCTGGTTCAGCAGGGAGTCTGCTTATCCCTCTCCCTCTGATTTCTCCCCTCTGCTGGAATGCTCTCTCAAATGAATAAATAAATAAATAAGTAAAATCTTGGAAAAAAATATTTACACACACACACACACACATATATATACATATATATATACGTATACTTTTTTCCATATGATAGTCAACCATCCTTTCCCTACTGTACTGTTTTAATTCAGGTGAGCATAAAGGTGTGGGTCTATTTCTAGACTCCATAATAGTTTATTGATCTGTTCACTTTTGAATCAATATTACAATGACCTTATTATTGTAGTGTTATAATCAGTCCTCACATCTGGTAGTTTAAATCCTCCAGGTTTGTTTTCCTCAAAATTGGCTCATTTATAAGTTTGGAATCAGCTTGTCAATTTCCACAAAAAAAACTGTGATTTTGACTTGGATTTCATTAAATCTGTACATCAATTTGGGGAGACTGACTTGTCCACATCTCAGAGTTTTCATAACTAGTATGGCATGGTATATTTATTTATTTAGATCTTTGTTAAGTGTTTTTAATAATATTATAGAATTTTATCAAGTGCTTTCCTTACATTGGATTTTTCTCCTTTTTGCATTCATTATTATATGATATACACTTGATTTTCAGAGGTTGAGACCACCTTAAATTCCTATAATCAACACCATTTGTAATTAAAAATCATTTTTATATATCACAATAATTTGCTAATATTTTATTATAATTTATTGTATCCATGTTCATGAAAGAAGCTGGACAGTAGCTTTGTCAGATTTTGGTATCAAGACTATCCTGGCCTCATAGGACTAATTCTGAAATATCTCTTCTTTCTTGGTTCCTTGAAGAGTGTGGGTAGGATGTATAGGATTAGTATTATGTCTTCCTTAGAATTTATGTTAGAAACACTGCTTCTTCGTGGGAAGAATTTTAATAATAAACTCAATTTAGAATAGATACAGAAGTATGCAGATGTCTTTTTCTTATGTAAATTTTGATATATTGTGTTTCTAAAGAATTTGTTATTCATCTTAGTTACTGAGTGCTTTTGATATCTGTCCAATATTGGTGGTACATTACTTTCTTTCTTGCTTTCATTCTTATTTAACCTTTTCTTTTTTTAGCTTGTAGATTCTCTTTATTTATACATGTTATCTATTTTTATTTTATCTGATGCTGTTTTTATTATTTCAGTCTTTCTACTTCCTTTAGGTTAGTTTTGCTGTAGTTTCTTAAGAAGGAGGGTTGAATATTGATTTTTAACTTTTCAGATTAAATATGTCTTTAATCTATACATTTCCCTCTAAACTCTAGTTTGCTTATATCCCACACATTTTGCTATATTTCTTATCATTATATTTAAATTATTTTCTAATTCCCATTCTGATTTCTTTTTTCTTCAATAGATTTTCTAAAAATATATAATGTTCCATCAATTTGGACTTCTTAATAACCTTTTAATTTATATTCAGATTAATTCCATTGTGGTTAGAGAATACACTCTGAAATGTTTCAATTGAGATCCTAATCTAACATGTGGTTATTTTAAGAGTTTTATGAGTCCTTAAAAATATTGTGAATTTTGTTATTGTTTGATGAATTGTTCTAGTTATATATTTATAAATTCCTTTACAGATAATATGTTTATTTTCAAACAGGCTTCCAAAAGACAATGATTCATGACGAAATCTTCCCTTTAACTATGTGAAGTTGAATGGCAAAAAGATAGTATTCATCTAAAAATTGCTTTCTTTTAATGTGAGAATATCATTGACTATTTCTTAGAAAAAAAATTTCTCCTTCTATATCCTAAGGTCTTCTTTCCAACAAGTTAATGTAAATCTTTACATCATTTTCTTAACTAGTGTTAGATTTGAGAAAATGGGTTTATAATATGGACTCTTTTCAGAAAATGTTATTTTGAGAATAAATCCAAGTGTCATTCTTTAAAAAGAGAGAAAGAGAAAAACAAAGCAAAAAAAAAAAAATTGAAAAGAGGAATCTATCTTCCATCTCTTTGTCACTATTGATAGTGCAGTCTAGATGATGTGGTATAGAGTTGAAAGAGGAAAATTTCATATTTACTTTTTGTTGGTGTAATTGCACAGAAAAAGTGGAAATAAAGATGTCAGCACCTCTTTGCAGGAGCATGACCTTGTGCTTTCTCTACTTGATTGCTAGCTAAATTCTAAAAGGACATTGGTAGTAATTTAGGAACTTGCCATTATCTCCTGTTAAATGTTTTGCATGTTGTAGTGTAACTCAGAAGCCTCATGTGATCACTTTCACCTGACAATTCTGAGTGTGACTAGACTGTTTATGCCACCGTTTTCTGGGCTTCTCTTCTTCTCCCTAACTTATTTTCCTTCTTGCTATACTTCCCTCTTATATAGCTGACACTTTCCCTCTTCCTCGTTACTCAGTGCAATGGAGCATGCTTATGCTTCCTTATAGAAGATTCCACTCCACCCCCCCCCTTCCTGGAACAGTCAGCTATAATTTATTGCTACATTATATGAATTCCATTATTTTTCCACTGTGTTAACTTCAAGTGCCTTAAGCTGAGTTTTTGTACCAGGGGACCAAAAGAACGAGAGTTTGTGAAAGTGAACTTATCATCAAAGCTATATATCTATAATTTGATAGATTGCTTATTTATTCAGGTGTCTGTAAGATTTCCCAGGAAATTTCACAAGTTGTGCCATTTTAATGAAACCCATCACATGTAATGTTCAAGGGAGAATAAACTAGATTCTATTTGGAACAATCAGTAATGATAAACACAGTAAGGATGAGACATTCTAAAATGAATATAAATTCAATGAATTTTTTTTAAGACATCACTTTAGAGCTTGCCTCATTCTCATCTCTTTGGGATCTTTTGCTTTATTAAATTTATCTGAGTTTTAACCATATGCCATGTTCATGTAATTGATGACATTTTAAATTTATTTCAGTATAAAGTCTAATAACAAGTCTTGTAACTTAATTTAAGATAATGGTTAACTAAAAACCTGGTATAAGGCATAAAATCAAGTTCTACCACTATATTGTTCTTCCAGAAAACAAAAACAAAACAAGGCAAGATCACAGGATGTCATAGAATATTCTCCAGTGTTAAAGGATGAATGCTACTTTACTTAAGTAAAGAGTAAATATTCAGTTTTCCCCTTCTAAATGACTGTCTATCATCAAAAAGTCCTAGAAAAGATTCAAACTGTGGTCACACTAAAACATGGAGAAGTTTGATTTCATTTATAAAATAGTACTAACTTATCTCCAAGGGCAAGTGTTACCTTTAAAATCTTAAGTTATGGATTGTATTCATCATTGCTTTTCTGAATGTTATCACCACTGTAGCCAAATTATTAGCAATTCTTCAAAGGAAAGGTTTTATTTCCTTTTTCTTTTCCCAGTCTCCTTTTCCTTTTCTGTTACCTTTTCTTGTTTTCTTCTCTTTCCCATTCTAATTAACAATTAGGTTGCTTACCAGAGCTGTCACTAAATCATCCCAGTATTCAAGCAGCAGAGAAAAAAAATCTTAGGCATAATAAACCACTTCCTTTGTGGATGAGTTCTTGCAGTAAATTTATTTATTTTGGTTTTGACCTAGTGCTGATATTATGTAGCTGACTAACAATAGCAAAATCTATGAAACTCCTTGTTTTCCAAAACAGGGACAATTACTAGTTGATTGGGTTGGTGTAGATATCAAAGTGAATATTGCATACAAAATTAAAAAAACAAACAAACTATTTTTATCATCTCTTATGAGTGGTTAAAACTAAGGTTAGAGGATCAGTGGAGAAGAAGAAAACTAATTGAATGTTTATTCATTAGTTAATGAGCATTCAAATAATGCAATAAGAAATTTTACAGATTAATGATGGCAAGTTTAATACTACTGACAAATTACAGGGGTGTGTGTGTGTGTGTGTGTGTGTGTGTAAATATACTAATTATACATTATTTTTGATAGGAAACAGTTACTTCCAAGATAAAACTTCTGTAATGTGGCATTTTGTTTTGAGCCTTGTTTTCTCCAGTGCTGTAGTTCATTTTGGTAAATGCATGAAGAGGGCCAAAAGGAATGTACAACAAATCTTACGTGAAAGCAGGGCAGGCTTTTCTCACCTGGTTGTCAGGCAGACTGCATTGCCTAGCAGGTAAGAACATGTGGTAGGCATCAGATTGCCACAACGCCATCACTTACTAGCTGCGTGACCCACAGGCTATTTAAACATTGTGAGCTCTGCTTTCTGTATCTGTAGAATACAGATCAAAATAGTATCTATTTCTTAAAGTTGTTATGAAGATTACATGAGTAATCTTCAGTTAATCTAAAGTTAATTAGTGTGCAGAACTTAGCACAATTCTTGTAAAACAGTAAATGCTCAATACATGTGAATTATTACCATCCTCAGATTTTTCCGCTTAGTCTTCAATGATGCTTGAATGTAAGACTCTTTCACTCTATTTTCTACCATCCTAACTTTTCCTTCTCCAAACCTCTTATTTTCCCCTTTCCATCTTTTCCTCTCCTGAGGACAAACGAAATCTTGATAATACTAGCTGAAAAGCAGGACTCCCTTACTTCACCAGGCCACAGGCGGGAGCTAAACATGAATGATGGGAGCATGAATGATGGCAATGAATGGATACAAACCGATTTCGTGTATCTCAGTGTAATCTGTGGTGTCAGATATGTCTATAGAATCCTTCCATTTGAAATGTCCAAGGTTGAATTAAAGGTTGTAAGTGATGCTCACAGTTTCCTGCTTCAAGCACCTCACAAATATTGCAACTTTTGAGAAAGCTCCTCTAAGTCTTATATGACTATCTGGATATTCTGAACAATAGTTGTTTGTGAGGCATACAATAGTCATTTTAGTGATAGTACCCCCACCCCTGTCTTGTCACCATGTCCAATATTCCCCAGCCTTTTATACTTTTCTTTCTCAAAGCTTATATTACCTTCTAACTTACTATATATTTTCTTTATTTATTTACTTTTTAAAGTTTCTATCTCTCTCCACTAGAATGTAATCTTCATGGAAACAAAGATTTATGTCTTTTTTCTTCACTAATGTATTCTCAGAACCTAGAAGTATGTAATAGGCATATCAAGTTAACAGTGCCTCTAAGAAATTGACCAGAAAACAGTTTATTTTTCACAAAAACTTTACATGTTCTTTGCCTTATTTCATAAGAGTGTCCTTCACTTCTTCACATACGATTACTCAGCATTTCCTATTGGTGTATAATTAATACCTCAAATTCCTCATGACCCAAACTGAATTCTTCATCTTCCCTGTGAACATTTTCCACTCACAGTTTTCCAATCTTAGTTAAAGGTAAGTTATTCTTCCAGTTCCTTAGATCAAAAACTTGAGTGATTTTAAAAAGTATTATTTATTTATTTATTTGAGAGAGAGAGAAAGAGAGAGTACAACAGCAGGGGGTAAGGGCAGAGGGAGAGAGAGACAGACTCCCTGCTCAGCAGAGAGCCCAACTTGGGGCTTGATCCCAGGACCCTGAGATCATGACCTGAGCTGAAGACAGATATTTAGCCAACTGAGCCACCCAGGTGCCCCCGAGTCATTTTTTACTCCTTTCCTTTCTCCTACCACATGCCCCTTGCAAAAGTAAATGCTGCTGTCTCTATCTTCAAAATATTTCTAGATTTGAAACATCCATCATCACCTCTACTACCAAATAGTGATGGCCAGGGTCTTCTCTTGTCTACGTTGTTGTAAAACACCGTTTACTGGCATTCCTGCTTCTACCCTTACCCTAGACAGACTCTGCTCTAAGTCTGTCCATTCTTTTCAGAACAAAACTCAAAGCCATTACAAGGATTTACAAGATCCATTTCAGTGCTTGAATCATCTCCACTAAATTCATCACTCAAGTAACTCCCAGTTATATTGGACTCTTTACTATGCCCCATCTTACTGAACATGCTCTGTCTCAGGGCTGTTTGGTTGTCTTCTCCACTGTCATGAAATGCTGTTAATTTCACACATTGCAGAGAATTTCTTCTTATTCAGAAAGGAGATCTTACACACAATTTGGTTTATGGCTTTTAGACAGTACATCCTCTGTTTTTGCAAACTGTAACAGAAATTCACAGACATTTATATTTTTTATAGTCTTAAAGCAATAACATGCTTAAACATTTGTTCAGTTAGATATTATTCAGCTCTAAAATTGCACTGGAGAAAGGTGTAAGTGGATATGTTACAAAAAACTCAAATGGCAAAATCCATATTAACTTGATATTACTAACTAGATCTGTGTTTTTCATATTTGAAGCAATGCCTGCTAGCTTCTAAAAGCTTTAGACTGGTTTTCTATTTCTTTTATCAGTTAGTGGAAAATTGGCTACCAAAGTGTAAAACTTACTGTTTTCTGCATTTATTTGCCAATGAGAATCAGTGGAAGATGATGTTTTGCTGCTGGGCGTTGATATAGACAGACTTACAATCTCAGTGTTTGTGAGAGCTTTACGATTGTTAGTGCAGTAAGTATATTCTCAAGTATACTTCTGAGGGCTAGTCAACGTGGATAAGACTGTGTACCCATGCAAATTGTTTAAACTCTCAATCTTCTCATCTACAAAAGGAGGATAATAGTAACTTTGTTACAGGATAGTTAGGAAGATTAGAATTAATAAATACAAATCTCTTACAACAGCACTGGTTCACAGATATGTACTCAGAAAATGGTATTTGTTATTATGTTGCTGTCTTTCTTCTTAAATACTAATTTTGGGTGACAAAAACATGTCATATATATATATATATGTATATATATATATGTATCTGAATCTGATGAATTCTTCGTTCCTGTCACAAAAATTGTGCTCAAACATATAGACACATACACAAAAATTTTTAAAGATTTTATTTATCTATTTGAGAGAAAGAGTGGAGGGGAGAGAGAGGGAAAACACAGAAGAAGACTGACAGGAAGAGGCAGACTCCTTGTCAAGCAGAAAGCCCGATGTGGGGCTCGATCCCAGGACCCTGAGATCATGATCTGAGCCAAAGGCAGAGGCTTAACTGACTGAGTTACCCAGGCATCCCCACACAAAATTTTATTTATAATTTCCATAGGTTTGCCGAAGCCCCTGGAGCTCTTACTGAATCACCAAGTGTCAATATATTCCTGGTTAAAAAAGTCTTGCTTGGGATGCCTGGGTGGCTCAGTTGGTTAGGCGGCTGCCTTCGGCTCAGGTCATGATCCCAGCGTCCTGGGATTGAGTCCCACATCGGGCTCCTTGCTCGGCAGGGAGCCTGCTTCTCCCTCTGCCTCTCTGTCTGCCTGGGCTTGCTCTCTCTCTCTCTCTCTCTAACAAATAAATAAATAAAATCTTTAAAAAAAAAAAAGTCTTGCTTAAGATGATAAATTTTAACCCCACTGTATCAATAATCATATTAATAATAACAGTCTAAACACAATAGTTAAAATAGAAGGATTTCTGCATTAGATTAAAAAAAAGATCTAATTATATGATCTCTAAAGAAAACCCATTTAAATAATCAAGATATAGATCAGTTAAACTGAAAAAGATGGAAAAGGTATATCCTACGTATGGGAAAGGGTTAACACAGCAGGTTCACATAGCTTGAAACTTGCGCATCCAGAAGAAAGGCTTATTTTCATGACTGGCCTTTGGCTCCTGGGAACTTAGCTCCTGGAATGTTCTGTCTGATAAGAGTATTATTGCTGCTCTAAGACATTGGGCTTTGTTGAATTAGTCTGTTCACATAATTTATGCTAACAATGTGATTTATGGTAAACATTGACTTTTGCTCTAAGGTTTTAGATTTTGAGGAAATAAGATCACTCATTTAGTTACTATATGCCTACAAGACAGATATCCAGTGAAATCCTGGAAAACTTGGTTTGTGTGAACTTTCCTGGTTGAGACCTCTTTGAACCTGTTGTTAGACATCATTGTTGGAGGAATTAAGGATATCCCATGTGAATCCATTGGGAAGGGTCACTTGGAACCTTGCACCTGGTTTCATCTGGACTTCACCTTCTGTGCATTTGTCTTCTCTGATTTTACCCTGCATCTTTTTAATATTAAATTGCAATAATGATCACAAAACTTATGAGTTCTTTGAGTTCTTCTAATGAACCACTGAGCCTGAGAATAATCTTGTGGACCCCTAACATCATACAAACATGAATTTAAAAGAAAAAAAAAAAGCTGGATTTTTTTTTTTTATATAGTATCAGAGAAAATAGACTTCAGAACAATGAAAATGTTAGGGATAACAAGGTCATTATACAACGAACAAGGAACAATTCTCCAAGAAGATATAGCAATCTTAGACATATACATACCTATCATCTGAATTCAAAATAAATAAAGTAAAAACTAATAGGGCTAAAAAGAGAAATAGAAAAATCTAAAAACATAGTTGGAGACTTCAGTAATCCTCTCTCAGTTGAGAGATACAAAGTTAATGAGTACAAATCTATTTTATGTCTATATGATAAACAATGGAAATTTGAACTGAAAAAATCTTTTAAAAACTGTAGTATCTGTATGCTGAATACTACTAAATACCAAAGAAATTAATAAGAAGACCTAAATAAACCAAGAGATATACTATGTTTCTGAATACTGTGTTCCTAGACTGGAATATGTAGTGTTGTTGAAATATCAGTTCACCACAATTTTGTCTATAGGTTCAATACAATCTCAATGGAAATCACAACAGTTTTGTTTTGTTTTGTTTTCTGGAGTAACCATTAAGCTGATTCTAAAATTTATATGGAAAAACAAGGGACTAAAATAGCCAGAATTATTTTGACAAAGAAAAATTTTGGAGCACTCAAATTACCCAATATTGGTGGTTTACTAAAAGGTACTCTATTTAAGGCACTGTCTCCTTGTAGTAAGACATCTGAAAAGTGCATTTTCATGACTGCTGAAACAGAATTATGCATCTATCCCCATTTCTTCTCAAAACTTAACAGAAAGGATGGTAAATAAATAAAAAGGCAAAACCTCACAAAAACAAAGAGATGAGAGGAAAGAATGACTTATGTTAACAACATTTTGAAACTGGAAAGCAGTTGATAATTGACCTAGCAGACCAGAGAAAGCTAAAACTTGGGCCGGTATATGTATAAAGCTCACAAGAGACAAAATGATTGCACTTGTGATAACGCAGATATTAAAGGTCCCAGGACCTGGAGATCATGATATGAGCTCCCTCCTCAGAGGGGAGTCTGTTTCTCCCTGGTCTTCTGCCTCTCCCACCTGCTCATTCTCTTTCTCTCTCTGTCTCAAATGAAAAAATAAAATCTTTTAAAAAATTCCCAGATAAAAATGGAGGCAGGGGAGAAATAAAAATGGGAAAGAAAAAAATGACACTGTGTTGTTGGTCAAAGTATACACATGAATCAATGGGATAAGAATACAGGGCTTGTAGGGGCGCCTGGGTGGCTCAGTGGTTAGCCTCTGCCTTCAGCTCAGGTCATGATCTCAGGGCCCTGGGATTGAGCCCCACATCAGGCTCTCTGCTCAGTGGGGAGCCTGCTTTCCCCTCTCTCTCTACCTGCTGCTCTGCTTGCTTGTGACCTCTCTCTCTCTGCCAAATTAATAAATAAAAAATCTTAAAAAAAAAGAATACAGGCCTTGTAAATGGATCCTCACATATATGTTAAAATCAATAACATAGTCAACTAGTTTTTGACAAAAGTGCAAAAGTAATAAAGTGGAAAAATGATAGTGCATTTAAAAAATGATTTTGGAAATTTTAGTCAACTACTTTCCAAATTGGACCTCAATGCATAACTCATATATAATACAAAAATTAAAACTCAAAATGAATGCTGTCTAAATAAGAACATAAAAATACAAAACTTCTAGAAAAAAAAATGTAAGTGTAATTTGTATGCATTTGTTAAAGCGAAGAGTTTTAAAGTACAAGACCCAAAGCAGGATCTATTTTAAAAAGTAGTAAATGAGACTTTTTTTTAATACAAAAATACTGCTCTCTAAAAATCACCATCAAAAGAATGAAAAGGTAAGATACAGACTAGAATATATTTTCAAATGATATATCTAACAAAGGATTAGATTCAGGTATATGATGAACTGTATGAAACACCAGTGGTTGCTTGTTGCTACGGCTGGTGATGAAAGGACATACTAGAAGGGACAGAACTAAGGAAATTTAGGGAATGTCAAAAATTAGTTATGATATGGTTCTTTGTAAGTTTGTGGTGGTGAATAGTGACCTCTATGTATCTGTCAATCCCCTAGAAGTTTATGCCAAAAGTTGTGAATTTTAATGTCTGAAAAACTTTTAAAAATCAATGAGGATACTGGGAAAACCCAAATAGAAGGCAAATTGTGAAAATGACTCTAATTATGTACAGTTAAATGATATTAACACACAGAAGGCGATAGGAAAGAAAGGAGTAATTTTGGAAAGCTCTATATTCACTGGCTACTACAAGGCTATGTGATGATAAAAAGAATAGTACAAATACTGAGCTCTAAATGAGAAAACTTATTTCTCACAGTGGCATGTGTTAACATTTCTGATACTACTTTACCCATATAATGAAGAAGTATTTGTAGATAACGAAAGCCAAGTATCAACTGTTGGATAAATGTTAGAAATAACAAAAGGAGGAATTCTACATAGACCTTATACACATATGCACATATGTATGTATGAAGAAACAGATACAATTACATAGATGCTTGTGCATACATGCATGCATGTGTACGCTTCTGTATGTATGCACACACACATACCTAGAACAAGAAATATGTATGTATGTATGTATGTTTGTATGTATATAACATTTCCTAGCTCTCTCTGTTCACTGTGATTGTCTAGAAACAGTAACAATCCAGGGGCAATGAATACACTTAGTGTCCAGATCTTGGTTTCTAAAAATCATTCATCAATTAAAGAAATGGGCTTCTTGGAGAAATGGGTGGGGACAAGCAAAGCACTAGATGTCCTTGGGAGCCTCTTATAATATCACTTAGTAAGGAAGTGCTCAAAGAACAAAATTATAGGGTCATGCTAAACGGATGCAGGAGCAGACAGAAAGACCCCTCACTGACCAAAGCTGAAACAATTTGTACAACTGAATAACCATAGTATTGTTTTTTCCTAATTATTATATTTCTTTTTAAAAAATCTTCTTCTTTTTTATTAAATTATGAGTACCTCACTAACAGTGACTTCCAAATGGCTAAGTTCAATGGTTAGTTCTCACTCATCTTAACCTGATCAGTCAGCAGCGTTAACATAGTTGATTAGTGCCTTTCCCTGGTGCAGTTGTTTCTCTTGGCTTCCCAAAAGCTACACTCCCTACTTTATCCTTAATTACTGGTTCTCTACCCCAGCCTCATGTAGTAGTCCCTCCCCATATCCCTCATACATTCAGATGTTGAGTTTGCCACTACACCCTCTCCTTGAACCTGTTCAGTGTGTACCTTTTAGCCTTGACCTCTACCCTCAACTCCAGATTCATATATCCAAAGGTGAGCCAGGCAATTTTATCTCGATATCAAATAGGAATCTTGAACTCAGCATGTTAAAAACTGAATTCTGTCCTTCCTTTCACTGTTGCTCTGCTTTCAGCCTCTTCCCTCCAGGTAAGGCCAACTCAGGATGCTTTCAGCAAAAGCCTCAGTATCATCTTCTCACACCATGCATTCCAGCTGTTTGTAAATCCTGTTGCATGGGCTTAACATGCACCCCAAACTTAACCAATTCCTCCCATTTCCGTAGCATTTGCCTCACCTGAGCCATATTAAGATTACTGCAAAATTTCTTAACAGGAGCCTGTTTCCACTTCCACCATTCTCTTACCACCTTTCCTACCCTTCCCAAACCTATCAGTATATTTTTGACAGAGCTGCCAGAGTAATCACAAAACAAACTCAGGCTATATTCTCCTCTGCTCAGGACCCTGCAATGCCTTCCCGTTTCATTCTGAGTGAAAGCCAGCAATCTTACAAAGCATACAGGGTCTTGCATAATTAGACCTTCTCTTACTTCCCTGAGCTGATCCACTTTGGTGTCCCAAGCTCACTGTTCCAGCCACAATGGTTTCCTTGATGTTTCATGTTCCAGAGCATGCTGGCATGTTCCTGTCAACACATGCTGCCATAAGTCCTTTGCTCTAGCATTACTCTCTGTTTGAAATAGTCTTCAGCAGCCAGGCAACAGGTAGCCTCTCATTACTTTGAATATTTGCTCAATTACCACCTTCACAATGAAGCTCCTCTAGCCAGTCTCCCTTGTGTTGCAACCTGACCCTTACCCTTCTTTTTGCCATGCCAGGTCCCTCTTGCCTTACTCCTCCTTTATTTATTTTGTGAAAGTCTCATTTTATATAATAAAATAAGTATCTAGAGTCTAACTGATATAAAGGGATAATGAATAAATATAGATTGGGGGAAGGAAGAGCTTTTCCTTTCAGTATAATTCAACTTAATGAATGTAGAAAGAATGAAGGAAACAGAAAATCACTGTTAGAACATTATGGCAGTAATTGAGGCAGGAAAGGTCTCCAGATGAATGGTAGAATTTGTTCTACCAAGGGACAAAAGTTTAAAGAGAAACAGGATACTACATACCCTCTGTATTTGTCAGAATTATACAGAGAAACAGAACCAGTAGATCTAGCTATATACTATGCCTATATTCATCTATATCCAAATCCATCAATATCTGTCTATCATCTATCTATCCATATTAGTTATGAGGAATTGGCTCATGTGATTATGGAGACTAAAGAAGAGAACTAAATCTGCCAGTTGCAAGCTGGAGACCCACTAAAGCCAGTGTACAATTTAGCCCAAGTTTAAAGACCTTCAAACCAGGGGAGCAGGTGATGTAAATCCCAGTCCAAGGGCTGGAAAAGATGAGATGAAGTGTTGCAACCCAATCAGTAAGGAAAAAAAAAAAAGTGAATTCCTTCTTCCTCTGCCTTTTGTTCTACTTGGGCCCTCAAATGATTGAGTGGTACCCAACCACATTGGAATAAAACACCTTGTTTACTCAGTTCATCAATGCAAGTGGTAGTCTCATCTGGCAATACCATCACAGACACGTTTAGAAATAACGTTGAATCTGGGCATGCCATGGCCAATCCAGTTGACACATAAAATTAACCATTACGTATGTAAATTATGGTCCCTCAAATAAATACAAAGGGAAAAATTAACTTATAATGGAGAAAACAGGCAGATATCATCTTAACAAAATGATCAAGATTAAATCCCAGTAGTAAGACATAAGAAAACTGTGTACTTCTGATATGATTCCATGACTTCTCTCATGGGCACGTGACCTCTGTAGTATGCTTTCCAAAATGTCATATCTTCATTCTCATCATAAGAAAACTTCAGAGAAAGCCAACTTGAGGAACATTTTACAAAGTACCTGACTAGTATTCTTCAAAAGTGTCAAGGACAAAGAAATGCTTAGGAGTTGTGACAAATTGAAAGAGACATGGCAACTAATTGCAATGACATTCTGGATTAACTCCAGAACTGAAGGAAACATTGGATAAAGTCTACAATAGTTAATAGAATAGCACCAATATTAAGTTCTTGGAGTTGATAATTGTATGATGGTTATGTAAGATGTTAACATTAGATTAAAGTGAATGAAAGGTTTCTATGCATTCTTTTTTTTTAAGATTTTATTTATTTATTTGATAGTGAGAGAGGGAACACAAGCAGGTGAAGTGGGAGAGGAAGAAGCAGACTTCCCCAGGAACAGGAACCCCTGCTGCAGGGTTGAATCCCAAGACTCTGGGATCATGGCCAGAGCCAAAGGCAGACATTTAACGACTGAGCCACCCGGGCGCCCCTATCTATGGACTCTTTATTCTATCTTTGGAAATTATTTAAAAAATGAAAAGAACAAGTTATTCTTGAGTTGGCTGTACTTTCATTTCCTTTCCTTTCTAATATTTTTTTTAATCAGCTTTATAATCCATATGGAATTCTAACTGGAGCTAAATCAGATAAGCCAATTCTCACCATGTTTATCTTTTAAATTTTGTGTTATTACTACATTAAGTGTTAAGTGTTATACTAGGATTCTAGGGCACTTGATGGATAATTTGGTAACCATTTTTCTGATCAACATTACAAGAATACTAAAAAGGAGGAAATAGACTGCTACATTTGCCCATTTCCTAATTTGCAATGAAAAGTCCTGTACTTAACTTCAATGTGAATGCGGAGGGAGTTTTCTCTATATGAACAAGTAATCCTCAGACACCAGCTGTGTGTCTGACAGTCCAACCCAATTCTGACACTATCTACCTGGAGATAGTGTCAGATCCCACAGGTTAAGGGCTTAGTCCCATAAAACTGCCCTCCATACACATGCCTCAGAGGCCAGTCCAAGGCCAGGTTGTTAACTGTACTTCTGACCAACAGATTATAGACTGAAGTTTCCATCATCCCTTCTTGGGTTTAATTAACTGGCTACAGTGGCTCACAGAACTCTAGTGATTCTTTCTAAATCACTGGTTCATTATGAAAGGATATAACTAAGGAATAGCCAGATGGAAGAAATGCACAGGGCAATGTATGGGGAAGGGGTATGGAACACCACTCTCCTCAAATCATCATGTGTTCACTGAACCCCATCATTTTGGGTTTTTATGGAAGCTACACTATATAGGCATGATTGATTAAATCATTGGCCATTGGTGATTGATTCGACCTCCAGACCATCTATCCTCCCTGGAGGTGTGTGTGTGGGGGGAGATGGGACTGAAATATCCAAGCTTACAATCAAATTTTTGGATCCTCTGGCAATAAGCCCCCATCCTTAAGTAAACTACCTGCTTTTCCGAGGCCACCTTAGACATAACAAGTGGTATCCTTATCAATCTCTTCACTTAGGAAATTCTAATGATTTTAGGAGCCCTGTGCCAGAAATAGGGAGGAAGGCCAAATATATATATCTTAATATATATCCAATAGCACAGCAATGTAATTAATGAATTGGACTTATAATGCTGAGCTAGATTTCAGTTAGTTTGTTCATCTGTAAAGTGAGACAGTAGAATAGATAAACTCTATGGTCCATTC
>ML100932.1:32145-67023 GCA_003697995.1 Taxidea taxus jeffersonii | reverse complement strand
TCCTTGAGGAGAACACAGGCAGCAACCTCTTCGACCTCAGCCGCAGCAACTTCTTCCTAGGAACAACGCCAAAGGCAAGGGAAGCAAGGGAAAAAATGAACTATTGGGACTTCATCAAGATCAAAAGCTTTTGCACAGCAAAGGAAACAGTCAACAAAACCAAAAGACAACTGACAGAGTGGGAAAAGATATTTGCAAATGACATATCAGATAAAGGGCTAGTATCTAAAATCTACAAAGAGCTTAGCAAACTCAACACCCAAAGAACAAATAATCCAATCAAGAAATGGGCAGAGGACATGAACAGACATTTCTGCAAAGAAGACATCCAGATGGCCAACAGACACATGAAAAAGTGCTCCATATCACTGGGCATCAGGGAAATACAAATCAAAACCACAATGAGATACCACCTCACACCAGTCAGAATGGCTAAAATGAACAAGTCAGGAAGTGACAGATGCTGGCGAGGATGCGGAGAAAGGGGAACCCTCCTACACTGTTGGTGGGAATGCAAGCTGGTGCAACCACTCTGGAAAACAGCATGGAGGTTCCTCAAAAAATTGAAAATAGAGCTACCTTATGACCCAGCAATTGCACTACTGGGTATTTACCCTAAAGATACAAACGTAGTGATCCAAAGGGGCACGTGTACCCGAATGTTTATAGCAGCAATGTCCACAATAGCCAAGTTATGGAAAGAACCTAGATGTCCACCAACAGATGAATGGATAAAGAAGATGTGGTATATATATACGATGGAATACTATGCAGCCATCAAAAGAAATGAAATCTTGCCATTTGCGACGACATGGATGGAACTAGAGCGTATTATGCTTAGCGAAATAAGTCAACTGGAGAAAGACAACTACCACATGATCTCCCTGATATGAGGAAGTGGAGATGCAACGGGGGTGGGAGTTAAGGTGGTAGGAAAAGTAAAAATGAAAGAAGATGGGATCGGGAGGGAGAAAAACAAAAGAGACTCTTAATGTCATAAAACAAACTGAGGGGGGTGGGGGGAAGAGGGGTTGGGTGAGGGTGGTGGGGTTACATCATATGTTTAAATAAAGCTTAAATAAAGTAAAAAAAAAAAAAGAAACTCTTAAAGAAAACAATTAATGCAAGGATAGTAGTATGTCTTTACCCTTCAATAATGACTTTCTGTCAAAATGAACTAAATTTTTCAATCAAAAGACACAAACTGGCTAAATGTGGAAAAAAAATCAATGATATGCTGCCTACCTGAGATTCATTTTCATGTTCAGGACACACACTGGTTGAAAGTGAAGAGATAGAAAAAGACTTTCCAGGAAATTAAAACCACAAGAGAACATGGGTGGCTATACTTACTTCAGATAAACAACTTTCACTCAAAATCAGTTACAAGAGACAAAGGACACTATGTAGTCAATTCAACAGGAGAATATAGCAATTGTAAATATACACATACCCAGCATTGGAGCACCTAAATATTTAAATAAAATATTAACAGACCTGAAAGAAGAAATGGACAGCAATAAAATAATAGTAGGAAAATTCAATATGCCTATTTCAACACTGCATAAATGGTCCAGGCAGAAGATTAGCAACAGATACACCCAAAACCATCTGTAGAATCAATGTAATCTTTACCAAAATTTCAATGGCATTTTTCACACAAATAGAAAAAAATAATTACAAAGTTCATATAGAACCACAAAAGAGCCCAAAGAGCCAAAACAATCTTAAGAAACAAACCAATGGAAGACAAAGCTAGAGACATCACACTTCCTGATTTTAAACTATACCACAAAGCTCTGGTAATCAAAATAATATGGTACTGAGATAAGAATAGGCCATCAACCAATAGAATAGAATAGAGAACCCAGAAATAAATCCATGTTTATATAGTCACCTGATTTTTGGCAACTAAGCCAAGAATACTCAATGGGAACATTTCCCATAATTTTCTAGTTCTGGAAAAGGAGATACTCACATACAAACGTGTAGAATTGGACCCCTATCTTATACCACTCACTAAAATTAACTTGAAATGGATTCAAGACTTTAAGTCCTGAAACTATAAAATTCCTAGAAGAAAACACAGGGGAAAAAAGCTCTTTGGCATTGGCCTTGGCAATGATTTTTTAGGATATAACACCAAAAGCAAAAGCAAAAGCTAAAGTTAACATCTGAGACTATATCAAACTTCAGAGTTTCTGTATAACAAAAGAAACAATTATCAGAATGAAAAAGCAACCAACCTACAGAACAGGAGAAAATATTTGCAAACCATGTATCTCCCACAGGGTTAATATTCAAAATGTGTAAAGAACTCACACTACTAAATAGTAATTATCATCACCGTCATCTTCATCTTCATCTAAGTTTTTAAATGAGAAGAAGACTTGAATAGTCATTTTTTTTTTCAAGGAAGACATATACATGACCAGCAGGTATATGAAAAGATGCTCAACACCACTATTCATCAGGGACATGAAAATGAAAATTATAATGACTGTCTCTTCAACATTATCATACAGTATAATATTCTCCTTACAATTTTTGTCAACATTTGACTTTAAAAATATTCTGAAACTTGTATTTCTGCTTTATTTATTTAACTGCTATGTAATTTTACATTTTATATGTTTTTGTTAAAAGTGTTAATATATTAATATGTTAAAATTTACAAATTATACAAACTAATTTATTTCTCTACTTAGAATTATTCCACCCCACATACTTTTTAAACATTTTAAATCTAATCTTCCCACTACATACATGCTTCTTAGGTACTTATGTTAACGTTTTCCTGCAAATTGAGTTACCACAATATTTCTGCTTTGGTTTAAAAGACCTTTTAATTAATCTTGTGTCCACTTGTTTTTTGTTTTGTTTTGTTTTTCAAATAGGTTCTACGCCCAGTGTGGAGTCCAATGGAGGCCTTGAACTCACAACTCTGAGATCAAGACCTGAGCCAAGATTAAGGGTCACATGCTTAACCCACTCAACCAACCGGGCACCACAATTCTATCCACGTTAATTTGCATTTCTCTGAAAAGAAGAGATTCCATTATTTATTTATTTACCACACAAATTTCTTCTTCCATACATTTCTATTACTTACTCCATTCCTTTTCTTAGTATTGATTATAAGTATTTTTAAACATATTTATGATACTAATCCTATGTCATTTGTTTCATGGCAAATATCTTCTACCTGTCTCTGTTTTCTTTATTTTGCAGGATGATTTTAATTATTACTCTGTGTTTGAGAAAGAAAGTCTACCACTTGGTAGGTAATATTAATTGGAAAGCAAAAGTGGAGTTGTTTGGCTGAATCTGCCCTATGAGTAAGGATTGTAAATACAGATCTTTGACAGTAGATTGACCATAGTTTGACTGGTAGAAAGAACTTATGTTAGCAATTCCTCTACTCAAACTCAAATGCTATCACCTTTTCTAATTTTATAATTTATTTACCCAGATCTGAGATTGTGTTCAAATCAATCATACTTCATTGTTCCTAGCAAACAAAGCATTTCCCACCTTTTTTTTTTTTTTCTTTTTTAGCTGCAGCAGATGAAATGATTACTTTACCTTCCTCAGATAAATGCTTTCTGCCTATCTTCAGTGAAGTTTCTGGTAGTCCTTAAGGAAGGTGTATTATCTTTGTATGATACTCCTATGGGCATTCTCATGCATTCTTCCTCCTAGAAGACTCAGGCATAAACGGTTATTTGCTATCCAGTAGACTATTTTCAACTATTTTGCCAAGTGGTTTTCCAAATATGGCTATGCTCAGGTGCTCAGATTATTTCTTTTCTATTGATCTTCAAGTAATCACATTAAGACAGGTATTAAAGGTTTTGCCAATTTTGTTGCCTTCTGTATTTACTATATCATTAAATTTAGATATGCCACTTAACTTTTCTAAATCATTTTTCTCACCACAAAAAGGCTTTGAAATATTTCTTCTAAAACAAAGCCTACTTAATCCTGGAACTTCAAATTGGATCTAAACACCAGTCTTTTCAAAGAGTAGCAGCTTTAAGAAATTATTTCGGCTTTATAACTAAAGAAAATCCTCAAAAGGAGCAGTTCTGATCCAAGCAATCATGTTTAGCCACCAAGAACACATGTACACTATTTGATGATGTGCTATTTTGCAAAGAAATAGAGCCCTTTACTTGTCTGGGAAAATAATTTAGTGAGTTATTTGAAGTGGTGGAAGTAATCTGAATTAGAGTTTAAATTTGAAAGAAAAAATGGCTGAACTGCTTAGCATGCTAAAGATGAGAGTAATTTGGAATGAAACAAAAAAAATAGCAAAGGGAGCCCCAGGAATTTAAGGACTAGTTATTGCTAGAATGAGTGGTAATGGAATTACCAACACTAGCACAAGGAGGGAAATTGGAAGTATTTGGGGTTGGAACATTATACCCTGGAAAACATAAATTCTCAGTGTAAAACATAGGAGAATATATGTAGTTATTATACCAATTATGGTGCCTTGCTGTGAGAAAGTGGATGATACATATTTGACACAGTCATTTTCCAAGTTTTCCTAACCTATAGCCAACCATCCAAATCTTTTGTGACTATATCAGTTTCTTTAAGGAATTTGACAGCCTTGTTAAGATTATATATTGGAACTCCATGAAACTGTTGGGGTACACTTTAGAAAACCAAACAAAGAGTGTAAATCAAAATAGTATACACCATGCATAAGGACAGAGGGAGAGTATAACAAAGAAATTATTGGAGTGCTTCTGTGAACAAAAGCTTTCTAAGAGCCAAGTGAGTGGACAGAGGTGCTTAGGTGTTGATGATCCAGTGCTTGGAGCTGGTAAAAGGAGGTTGTTGGAAACATCTACTTTCCTCTGTATTTCTTTCTGGAAAATATTTCCACTAGAGTTAATGTTTGTGGACTGTGTTAGTAGCAGGATTCTTAAGCATTGGCAGTCAATTGAACAGACGGGACACCACTTTAATCAGGTTAGATGGAAGAAATGTTTTAAAGATGCACTGAAGCACAAATTCAAATGACACAGCACAACTGTGTGCTATAGGAGAGCAACAGCTGCAGCCAGGCCTCCTGGCAGTAACTTATGGTGACTGTCAAGCAGTGCTATCAGACAAATTTGATTTGTTGCAGTTAAATGATGGTGTCAGAAAGAAAGCAAAGGTGGCTCGTAAGCTAACGAGGCTAAAGGCAAAGTTCATTCAGAAACAAAGCTGATTTTATTCCTTTACATAGTCCCTTCCTTTATATAACTTCCTGAAATGTTTCCCCTTTGTTACATCTACATCTCTTCTTTATTTATATTTCTTTCATGAATAAAAAATGACTTCATTTATATAAATGATTAGCACTAATCCCTGCTGCCTCACTTTTTCAACTGAGTTACCTTGAGCACTGTTTTTGAAATGACCCATCTACTGCTTGAATTCTCCTGCACTCTGATTACTCCACAAGAAATCACAAGGCATTTTTTATGGACATAGGAGTTGAAGCATCCTCACTTGCAATGCAATAAAACGTTTTGTGTTTTATGCTTTAAATGGTCTATGGTAACTATCGATATTTTTCTAAGTAAACATTTGAAAATACAGTATCTTAAAAGATTCTGCAACCAACATGTCAAAATAGAAAGAGATGTAATATCAGCACAATTATATTGCATAATTTACACAAATCATATCTACTACAAGAAAGAGATGCATTTGCATGTGATGTCATAGCAGTCTACATTCTTATATAAGCTAGGGATTTATCTCTCGTTGTCTAGGCCAGTGTTTGACCATTAAAAACTCTCAGATGGTGAGATATTTGATTATGGTAGTTCTGACTCCAAAAGGGTCTTCATCAATTCTCAACAAACCAATCAGAGCAATATTTTCAAAACTTAAGTCAATATATATATATTTTTTATTTTTTTAAAAGATTTTATTTATTTGTTTGACAGAGAGAAATCACAAGTAGGCAGAGAGGCAGGCAGAGAGTGAGAGAGGAGGAAGCAGGCTCCCTGCCAAGCAGAGAGCCCAATGCGGGACTCTATCCCAGGACCCTGAGATCATGACCTGAGCCGAAGACAGAGGCTTTAACCCACTGAGCCACCCAGGCACCCAAGTCAAAAGATTTTATTCTTCGACTCAGAACCTGAAAACCAATGGCTTCCATCTCATTCATTTATAAGGCTTCATCCAATCTTGTCCCTGATTATTTCTCTGAATTCAACTCCTGTTATTCTCACTCCTTCCATTGTAACTACACTGGATTCCTCAGTGTTACTGAGGAATTACTTGCAATGCATCCTGCCTTGGGATATTTGAGCTCTTTATCCCTTCACTAGCATGCTTCATTCTAGATATTTCCCATGTCTTGTTTTCTTACTTTTCCTTCAAATTTATCCTCTAATAGTACCTTCATGGTCCAGCTTTCTCTATCTATATTATTTAAAATTACAACCCTCATCCCACCCCACACTTCATTTTATCTTTATCTTATTTTCCTCCACTAAATTTAACAATTTCTGGAATATGAAAATTCATAGTTAATGCTCCTCATATATATTGGCTATACAAATATTGGATATATATGGCTACTTGAATGTCTAGAATGTATAGAGATTTTATTGGCATTTTTAGCCACAAGCATAGAATATTACATGACTAGAGATATTTATGTTACTAAATTCTAAAAATCTTATTAGAGAAAGAAACCTGGTAAAGTATCCAATTTAATCCCTTTCCTTGGCATCTGGTTAAATATAGACTGGATAGGTTAAATGATTAGCCAAGGTAGCTGTAGATTGATCTATTAGATATAACGTCAAAACCTGAGAAAGCCCTCTATTTCCAGGATTGAGGAATAGCACCATAAAACAGGGTCTAGAACATGGCTCTCATATAATAATGCCACATTCTCACCCTTTCTCCATCACTTATTAGCTTTCATTTAGTCTTTAGGGTAAAGCAATTAAGTCTCAGTTGCCTTCTTTACAAAACTGGGAAATAATAGTATTCACTTCATAGGTGTGGATTGAAAATAAATCAAATTAATTTATATAAAAAGCAGGGCCTGCCACATTGCAAGCATTTCAAAGAATGTTAGTTACCATTACTTTTTAGATAAACAGTCACTTAATGCATTACACTCATTACACTACTAAGAGTCTGTGTCACTATGATGCAGATATGGAATATATTGTATATTTTTATTTGTGCCTGTAACTTAACAATGCTCATTTCCAATATATGCACTAATAGTAATCTAATGAAGGTCAGTCCAAACTGCACATATATTGTATTGATTGATATTAGCAGCTACAACATTGCTAACAAGAAACTCTAACTGACATAATTACATCATAGTAGTATCTTCTTTAAGAACATATAATCATAAGAAAAAACCTCAGTATTAAAGCAGGAAGAACTCTATATAAGTATTGTTTAAAAGAACAATGATAGTACAGACATTTGTTTTATCATCTCTATAAATAAGAAGAGTTAAGCTTTCAACAGCATAATTTCATTCCAAGGACAATGATACACACAGTATTTTCTAGGTTGTATAGTAAATATGACATGATCTTAAACATAACTTTTACCACTGGAGAGTATCTAAAGATTTTAAGAATTTTGGGGGGTTGTTATTTGTTCACTTGTTAATGTAACAAATATGTCAGATAAATATGTTTTAAGTTTCCAAGACTGATTGATATTGGGGGCAGTTAATAAGCATTTTAGAAGTTGTGTTCACTGTAATATTTGGCTGATAAAGGATGTTCCTTTGAAGCCAAACTTGAATCAAAGAGATGGGTTATTTTATGACTTAAGCATCTAGGTATATAGATTTGCAGCCCAGTGCTTCAGTGCCTTGATGGGGGCGGGGGGCAAGCATGGCCACATGCACAGTTGTATTTAAGTGGACCTAGAATGGAACCCTCATGGACATAAGCTCTTTTAATCATCTTTGACCCAAGAATCTACTGCACAAGGCAGCAATTCTATAAACAGAGATGCCCATTATGATTGCCAGTGAATACCACTTTGATCAGAATATATGGCTTAAGAGATATTTTCCCTCAAATCAGAATTCATACTGTCAGCAAAGAAACACAATATATGGGGTTTCAATTGCTCTATTATCTTATTGAGCTTAACTAGTTGTTGTTGAATATAAAATGGAAATGCCTTGAATTAACTATAGGTAAAATTCTGAGGGGTGGGGACAAACTTGGTTTAATTTAGAAATATTCTAAAGATTTTCTATTAGAGTCAGTTGAAGCGCAACTGATATACTTTCCATTACACACACAGTATTTCAGATAACAGATATTCAAGCTCTTTCAGCAACATAAAAGATCCGATGAAACATAAAAACCTAGATTGCAATGTCACTGATTCTTACTATTTACAAAGTGCAGTTTAGATGCTTAGAATGAGCAAGAATGATGCCTCTCATCTCTGAGACACAGAGATTTACTGTATTTTATATTCCATGGTAAGAAACACATATTCTTAAGCTACAAAATATATGTAACGTTTATGTACTTATATTTAATATACAATATGGGATACCATTTATAATCCCATGTTTCAGTGTCAAATAGTTTACTCTTTTTATATTGCTCCTGGTTTGTTTTATGTTTTGATCTGTGTTAAAAATAGTAAAGCAAAGTTATTTATGAGGGCACATTGCAATGATGAGGTCTAAAGATTGCACGAAGTGGACATACATAAATATGTCAGCCCCTATAAAATATTTACTTTGATCTGTAAAGTATAGATATAAGAGGAAATGTGGTTAAAGGGAAATGTCTTGGACTTTGAATCAGGCAAGTATGGAATCATATTCTCCATTTGAAATATTTGTGACCTTAGGTAAGTTACTTAGCCTGTCTATATGACTCATCAATCAGTTATTGTCTGTAGGTTCAAAAAGAGGATATACTTTCAGGTAAGGCAGCTCCCTTCAGATGTGTAGCTCCTTCTGAGGAAGGAGGTGATCCCCAAACTACAGCAGGCAGTACTCAGTGTGGCAAGTGGAATGAAACTCTGTTCTGAAGGAAGATATGAAGAAAGTACCACAGCACTACAATTGCCAATTATTTTGTTAATCCTGTTTCCAAAATCAACTATTTCACCCCCAAATTACAAGCTTCTCCTCTCTAAATCTTACAGATCACATCTGTACAAAAATTGTCCTCCTCTATTGTGATTATTTGAAACTGCTTTGTAATCATTGACTTCTTGCATAAATATAACAAAATAGAGAAACAGGGCTGTGCAGTTACAAGTGTGGTATATGGATCTAAACTACTTAGATCCATGCCTTAGTTCCACCAATTATCAGCCATGAGAAATCAATGAAAGTTTATCTGTGTCTTGGTTTCCTATTCCACAAAGTGGTGATAATAGTACTGCTTCATAGGTGGTGAGGATTTGATGAACTAAATAACATATGGAAAGCTCTTACCAGCACCTGGGAAAAAAATAATCACTATGGGTCAGCTTTTATTACTATTTTATTTATATATACATGACTCTATTTATTATCCAATTTTGTGTGTTTTATTATAATAGAAGAAAATGAATTCAAACTCCACCATTGTCGTGGAGTTTTATAACATTCAAATCTCCCAGAATTTCTTTGTTACATAAAAATTCGGGGTGGGGCCAGGTGAAGAACACCCTTTCTACCTGTAAGTTTATTTTGAAAACCATGTAAGAGAACATATGTGAAAACTCTCCATCCTGCAGCCAAGAAATTTAATTTGGATGTACCTAAAATGCCATGCTTTCCCATGTCCCAGGCTGTTCTGCCTAGAGTTTTTCCTTGTCTCCCATTTTTTGACTTCCACTTGCCTATTAAGCTTCAAGTTCTTCCTTCCCTATCAAGATTTCTTGGTACGGCAGAGCTTCTGTGACACCTGTAGCTAACAATAGCAACACTTTCATCCCACCTTTTTTTGTAAATGTCTGTCTTGTTGGGCGCTTTTTATTGTTGTCTTTTAGCTTACTTGACAAGATTGTTCTTGTAAAGGAAGTCTGTACCCATTGTTCTGCTGTTCCCAAACCTATCCCAGAATCTGGATCATTTTACTAATGAGTGGAGCAGGACAGGATGGAACAGAATGGGGTGAAAGGGGTATGTACTGGACTGAATCTTCCACAAAGAGTTGGATCTTGGAAATGATTTGAGATAACTAGAAAATACTCTACTTTAGAAATAGAAATTCAGGACGCCTGGGTGGCTCAGTTGGTTAAGCGGCTGCCTTCGGCTCAGGTCATGATCCCGGCATCCTGGGATGGAGTCCCACATCGGGCTCCTTGTTCGGCAGGGTGCCTGCTTCTCCCTCTGCCTCTGCCTGCCTCTCTGTCTGCCTGTGCTCGCCTCCACTCTCTCTCTCTGACAAATAAACAAATAAAATCTTTAAAAAAAATAAAAAGAAATTCATCTCAGTTTTCTACCAAAATTATCAAAACTAACTCTTCCTAGATTGAATTTCTCAACACTACTTTGAAATTATTTCCATTGTTTGGCTTAGTAGCTCAACACAGACTGAGGCAAATTCCCCTTTTTATCTCTAATGACCTTTGTTCAAAGTATCTTTATTGTGCAGGTGATTTTTGAATTTTTTTTAATAAACATGACAAAAAATACTTAAAAGTCAGAAGACTTCTGAAAGTGACTTAGTGCTTTATATAAATTATGTCTTCTTAGCTGGAAGTACACACAGATACACCCCACAGGCGATAATGTCAATGGTGATTAAAGTTCATATTTTTATGTATAGTTGTAAAGGCAACTGAAAAATTCCAGCAGATCTGTTAATTTTTACATTGCATTCATGTTTATATTTAGAACTGTGAAATTTTCTGAGGACTGCAACAGAGTGAAAATAGGAGAGTATGATACAGAAGCTTTATTAATGTCTCAACATTAAGGAATTACCATCATCCTTAAAAATAAATATTATTCAATTAGTACTTGTTTGCAATGGAAAAAAAAGTTTTTTAAGTACACTCTGTTAGTATTGTAACAGCTTTTCTCATTCTTTTGGGATTTTTTTTTCTCCCAACTTTACAGTACTCTTTTTTGGGGATCTGGCTACTAGAGTATCTTTAAATTAGTAATGCTTCTGACATTACATCTATTGTAAAAAGAAAATGGAAATATGATAACAGGAATAGCAAAAAACTAATGGACAAAATTATGGAGAGTAGTGCATTCTTTGCCTTTCTTATGCTTTTTGTTGACTTTGCAGAATGAAGAGCAGTGCTTCTGGGTCAAGTGAAGTTTCACATGCAAGGTTTAGCAAGTTTCATTCTCATGTAAACCTTCATTAAACCACCAAAGTTAACTATGCTCTCCTAGGTATCAGTGGTTTATGCTTTAATAAGTAAGCATAGCGATTCTGCTTAGTGACCCACACATATTTTTGCAGGGATATGGGAGATAATGATGTTGCCCCTTACTTCCAGTGATATGAAGTTCACTCTCAATTATCTGGGAGTGATTGTCCATTTTGCTCATTATTTCTAACCTTTACTTTTTCCTTTTCCCTGTCCTAATATTT
This sequence comes from Taxidea taxus jeffersonii, assembly GCA_003697995.1. NCBI lineage: Eukaryota > Metazoa > Chordata > Mammalia > Carnivora > Mustelidae > Taxidea > Taxidea taxus. The sequence continues at coordinate 55,450 of ML100932.1, read as the reverse complement.
TTGGACTTTGCATTGTGTCAATAGAAAATGAAGAGGAAAAAATGATGAAATACAGAATATAAATGAATATTGTGTTGTCATTTCTATCTTTTTAAAAATAATTACAACAGGGGGTGCCTGGGTGGCTCAGTCAGTTAAATGTCTGCCTTAGGCTCAGGCCATGATCCCAGGGTCCTAGGATCAAGCCCCAAATACGGCTCTCTGCTCAGTGGGGAGTCTGCTTCTCACTCTCCCTCTCCCTCTGTGCTTCCCCTCTTTCTCTCAAATAAATAAAATCTTTAAAAAAAATTTAAAAAAAATTAAAATAATTACAACGGGGTGCCTGGGTGGCTCAGTGGGTTAAGTCTCTGCCTTCGGCTCAAGTCATGATCTCAGGGTCCTGGAATCGAGCCCTGCATCTGGCTCTCTGCTCAGTAGGGAGCCTGCTTCTCCCTCTCTACCTGCCTCTCTGTCTACTTATGATCTCACTCTCTCTGTCAAATAAATAAATAAAATAAAAAATAACTACATCAATTTCTGATCACTTTGCTTGTCTTTGTGGACTTTTCCTTGCATTGTCATCAAAAGAAATGCCTAAGTAAATTAACACGATGGTGATTCCAAAGGAAACAATTAAAAATACCTAGTAGGATAAAGTTATCAAAATTTTAGCAAACCAATTATCTCTATTGTATCTATGAAACAATGGATTTATAATAATCACAAGTTAGATATATATCAATTAAAGCCACTCCCTATAAAGTCTTTATGTGAGATCATTTATTAGACTAATTTAGGTTAATATTCAAAGCTAAAATCAATTAAATTTATATATTCTATAATTATGACATATTCCTGTTTTATATTTGAATTCATATCCAATTATTTTGAATTTATGATGTGCTCTTTTATTTTTTTCCAATACAATTTAGGCACAATAACTATTCAGGAACTATCCATTATCTATGTATATCATAAAGACAGTGCTTTTTTTCTTCTACAACAAAACATACTGCATGCTGATGCAAAGCTGAATTCCCTCCAAAAAAATGTTTTTTCAGAAGTCATATTCAATCACTATGTTGTATACCTGAAACTAATATAACATCATGTGCCTACAATACTCAAAAAATAATGGGTTAAAAAAACGTCATATACATTTGAATCTCACAAGTCAGTATAATCTGATCCCAACATTTCTGTCAAACCATGCTTCCCTCTCTTTCCCAATTTCTATACTTTGTGCTATTTAGATCATTTTCTTCACTTTCTCTACCCCATGGAGTTTTAAAATCTATGTTCTGATATAGCTTTTATCATCAGTAATACACTTATTTTAATTCTGTGTCTATCTTCAGAAAGTACATGCACTATGAAGTCAGACAGACATGGTTTCATATAAGAAAAACAGTCATTGTAATAAAAAAATTATGAAAGCAATAGAAAGTAAACATATAGTAATTATGGTGTGTAGTGTGTTTGTGCATTATCTCATTTAGTTCCTCATAACAACCCTATTATGAAGTAAATATTACTATTATTATACAGATTTATATCCCAAGAAATTAAGACCTAGTGGTTGACAGACTTGCCCAAGGTCACAAATCAGATAAGTGAAGGATGCTGGGATCTTAACCCAGACAGCCTGATCCAGTGTCTACTCTTTGAACCAGATATCTATGCTTTTCTTGACACTCATATGCTTGGACTTTATGTAAGTGACATAACCTCTCTGATTCTTTATTTCTTCCTTTTTAATATGAATTTGTATTTGTTACATGCATGTTGCATATTGGCTATTCTCAAAGATCCACTACAATATGGTTTATAGAAAGTAAGATTTGTGGTTTAGGTAAGTTCAAAGTAACAGACTTTCTTTACTTCTAAGTGTTCTTAGCAGATAGAGCTAGAAAATACCACACACACATGCATCTGTATCTGCTTCTATACCTAGCTATTATATTACAGTCTACAAGTTTGTACTGATCCCTTCAATGTGTGTCACACACCAGAGTTAGTTCCATTTTTTTAACTCCTTTCCCCAATGCCTGTGAGCCCCAATTTAAGCGTATGTTAGCCTATTAATAGTTTGTGAAGACTGATGTATGGTTAAATTTTATTCAAATAGCAATGATATCATTATCTGTTTTGACCTAGTATAATTAACTTCACATTTGTGGAAAGGTAATCTTTTAGAATGTTTTTGAATACTTCTTGTTGAATTTTAGATTTGTGCTAGTTTTTGGTCAACATGACCACATGATAATTTAACTATTATTAGATTTAAATTAAAGTTTTAAATACAAGAATAATATACACAAAGCAAGAAGTTGAGGATATGTTAAATATTTGATCTTAATTCTAGAATTTTTCTTGGAAAATGGAAGGAGAAAATCAGCATTGCAGATTACAGACAAATGTATTTTCCTTTAATTTTTTTAATTTAAATTACATTAGTTAATACATAGTATAATATTAGTTATAGTTGTACAATTGGGTGATTCAAATGTATTTTCCAACATATCTTTAAAGACCTTATTCCTAATCTTCATGTTCCATTAGTATCAGATAAATGTCTGGTAGGTTTATTAGACCTGGAGCCTACATATTGCCTTTGAGAATCATAGTAGAACACACATGTGTGATCCATGGTTGAGATACAATGAGACAATATTAATTAGGACCATCAGATACATCTGAACCATTCACATATGTCCCATTTGTTAACTGTGTGACCAAAGGTTTCTCTAATTTAAGCCTGGTTCTCAAGGGTCTTAAATGTAGAGATTATTAAATTTAAACAACTGCAGATACGGTCCAACCTTAACTAATGTAATTTACCAAATGGTTCCAGAATATAGGGCTGGGCACTTGAGGATAACAGATTTATGGCTGGAATGGCAAAGGTCTATCTTTTTCTCTGGAGATGCCTGGCTTCTTGACACTTGCCTAAGATAAAGAGGATAGATTTTATGATGTGCTGTTTAAAGCCTGAAATTTTCCTAGTGATCCTGTCCCATACAGGATTAGCTTCTTTACTGGTAGCTCAACTAGCTCAAACAGTTTAAGGAGCCTGGCTTGACCATGTGAGGAACTATTTAAAGTTTTTTGTTTATTTGTTTGTTTGTTTGTTTGTTTTTCCAGACTGCTCCCCTAAAACTAAGATTCCTCATACAAACGTGGCAGTTCAGCCAGAGATTCTAAAATTCAGGTGCACATAGGCTCTCTCTCAGATCTTTGATATTTGTCTGAATTCTATTTCTATTATTGTTCTGTATGTTTTACATTTAAATAAAATCTACCTATGAACATACTTTATTGAGTCTTTTAGGTCAGTGAGTACTCCAAATAATATTGTAATGTTATTTCAGGCAGTCCTAAAATGGATTGAAGGTATTAAAATGTTGGTAAGCAACTTCAACTTAATTAAACAAAAATCCAAAAACTTAGACTCAATATTGGATAGGTAATTCAGAACAAACCGAACACACGGCTTTATTCCTCCTTGAAGGTATAAATCTTTGTAAGATTCAAAGATATATCTGACCAGCTGCAAGAAAATCTGGTATGATCTTTATTCTGTGTTTTAATTGGGAGAGGGTGTAGGGTCCTTAAGATGCATGATTCTTCCTCTGTATCCTGCAGAAAGAAAATTGATAGGGAATATTTGCTTTAGGATTGGTAAATGGAATAAAAATTTATCTCTACAGTTTCTCTTATTTGTTGCCTCTTACAAATGTGCCAATTGTAGTAGGTGTAGGAATGTTCTTAGAAGGGAGATGATTCAGTGTTCAAATTCCACCTCTAATACCAGCTAAATGATATTTTGTTACATTATAGTTCTTACCTATATAATGAGAATAATAACACTATTTCCCTCATGGAGTTTTGAGCATTAATGAGACAATGCATTCGAAAGTGTTAATACAGTGCTGGCTTATAGGTGTTAATAATTATGGGCTTATTTGATATTTCTAGTCACACACTTAGACATTTAAATATTCCTCTTGAAGTTTGACTAGACAAAAGTAATTCAGAATTAAGTTAATTCTAAGAATACCTAGTCCATGTACTTAGACTATCTAGTCCATAAGTCATATTTAACTGGCTAAATTTAACATATGTAGAACCATCAAATTCCTGCCAGGTCTAAAATGACTGTGCTTGGGGCACCTAGGTGGCTCAGTATTTGCCTTTGGCTCAGGGCATGATCCCAGGGTCCTAGGATCTAGCCTGGCATCAGGCTCCATGCTCTGCAGGAAGCCTGCTTCTCCCTTTCTCACTCCCCTTTCTTGCGTTCCCTCTTTCACTGTGTCCTTCTCTGTCAAGTAAATATATAAAATCTTAAAAATAAAATAAAATAATATAATATAATAAAATAACTGCTGATTGCATTAAAAATCAACCAGATTCAGGCCAATTGTGCATGTGGTCTCAGATAATATCCTTATGACCATCCAGTTTCCTTTTTTTTTTTTAGAAGTCATATGCTTTTCCCTGGACATTATCTGGTAAAATATAGTGATCCCAGTCCCAGGCAGACATTACTGGTTGCTCTTTCTGAATGGTAGAATGCTGTGTTTGCATTGTGTTTTTACTCTTTACAATATTTGAGTTAAAATTATTGTAACTCAAATTTCAGAAGAGTTCTCTCCTGCTAAGGTGAGTACTTGAACAGTGACTTGTATTTTATATCTTAACACTGCCATATCTCTTAAAGATTTCTGGGGAAAAAAGATAAAAATAATACTATTTATAGAATTAATAACAAATATAGAGGTTTGAATCTGAAAATGTTCACCAAGTTTACATTTGACTTTGAAATCAGACATTGACACTCTATAAATATTCAGTTGATATAGCAAAATAAATAAAATGGTAACATTTGCTTTAGAGTGAGAAAGCATACATGCACAGCAAGAGATTTAAGTACACCTGACCTGTGTTATTCCTTTCAAAATACTTCTTTATGTTTAAAAAAAAAAGGCACTCTACATGATTATTAGCTTCAGAGCCATTTAAAGTACTTGAAAATAAGTGCATTACTTGAGAATAGCACATAAAAGAGGACTGTCAGGACTTGGTGAAATTGTATTAATGACTCAGGTGATATAATAAAACATCCTACCCAGTGAAAGCTCAGATATGTTTGGTAAGAATGATATTTTAAATTGAAAATTAGATATTTCTCAGGTGATTTTGCCCTTTTGAAAGAAATAGTGAGTAGAAAAAAACCTACCTTTCTTTCAATATTAAATTAAATGTCACCAAAGTCACTAGTACCTTCAGTTTCCTTTAAGAAAATCCAAGTAATTGGAATTCCAAGAACTCTGAAAACTTTTTTTTCTAAAAATAAATGATTGAATTTATGTATGAGATATCAAATTTAAGAGAAATCTGACCATTGCAAAAATGTAGTTGGATAAGCATGTATTAAAATGAATAGCTAAGATTTTTGCCTTAAATGGAATCAATACTTGGTTTCATCTCCTATACAGTCTATAATAATGGTAATACTTTAAGAGAAGTGAGGTAGGCAGGATTCTAACATGGCTATGAATATTCCCACCCTCCTGGTGTATGCATCCTGGACAATTCCCTCCTGTAAAGTATGGGCAGAGCAGTAATCATGATAGGCTAACACTCTCTTATTTTGTTCCTAATCAGCTGACTTTGAATTAATCAATGAATTAACTAAAAAAGGGGATTATTCTGAATGGGCCTGACTTAATTAGGTGATTCCTAAAAGATATAAGAAGCATTAGTGCAGGGGTGCCTGGGTGGCTCAGTGAGTTAAAGCCTCTGCCTTGGGCTGGGGTCATGATCCCAGAGTCCTGGGATTGAGCCCTCATCGGGTTTTCCGCTCAGCAGGGAGCCTGTTTCCCCCACCTCTCTCTCTGCCTGCCTCTCTGCCTTCTTGCGATCTCTGTCAAATAAATAAATAAATAAACAATCTTAAAAAAAAAAAAAAGAAGAAGCATCAGCGGACACCCTCCTGCTGAAAACTGGCCTGTCATAAAGAAGGCCGTGTAGCAGAGACCCAAAGTGACCTCTAGAAGCTGAGAGCATTCCAAGGTCAACGAGTCACAAGACATGCCCTCTCTCTACTCTCTTCTTTAAAATATGGAGATGAGTAAATAAATATATGAATAAAATATGGACACTCTAGGGAGCTATTCTTCACCAAGACTGCCAACTCGAAGAAGGATTAATATAAGACACATTTCATTTCTTTAAATATTTTACAATCTGCTGGACAGATAAAATTAAGAACATACAAACAACTTGGGCTGGCATGTAATCAAAATTGCATAGACATGTATATATTGAATGACAGAACATCAACAGTACATCATCAGAAATATATTATTACGGCCATAATGCACCCACACTAAAACATCCAATATACTTTAGAAATTACCTATATTTTAGAAATATTTCATTAAAATGACCATAACAACGAATTGTTTAGTTAACTTCAGTTTACCAGACAACTCAATTAGTAAAACATTTTGGTTAATTATGGGTTTGTAACAGTATATTTATTTCTTCCATGTGCTGAAAGGCATTGGTGAGATTAATATCTTACAACCAGTCAATTCATTTCCATTCAGTCACTTATTAGGTAGCTATTCCATATAAGATTTTTGTCAGGATAAATAAGGAATCCTCCCCATCCAAATGACATCTATAGTTAGAGGCGCATAAGGAAATGAATTTAATACACTGTGGTAAAACTCCTATAAAAAGAGGATAGGGAAAGAACACTTGACTCAAGCTAAGTGGTCAAGTAAAAATCCTGGAGGAGATGACATCTGACAATTGATCAGAAAATAACGTGGGAAGGAAAGGACATTCTAATGGGAGCAAAATGGATCAACAAACAGGAAATATGATGGAATCTTTGGGAAATATACGTAGTTTAGGCTTAATTAGATTCTAATATAAGGTAGAAGGTGGCAAAGATAAGATGGAAAGGAAGGTGAAGACCAGATAATGAATGGCTTTATATGTCACATGAGGAGGTGAGACTTTATGCTGCAGTCAATGGGAATAATGGGAAACACAAAAAAGAAGAATAGAGAGGAGAGTAGTAATTAATATTCCTTAACTATGGTCTTGTTGGCACTTGATATTCATAAGTGTGAAAGCAGTGTCCATGTTCAATTTTATATTAAAAGTAGTTTTGTTAACCTATTGCTCTCATAATGAGAATGAGAATCAATAGGCACTATATTAGAAGAGAAGGAATTCTGAAAATTTAGGCTGTGTTACTGAAATGCATATTCATGACCATAAAAACGAAGTTAATCGTGAACATGAAAAATATACATAATTATTAAGTTATGAGTTAGTTAGAGCTTGCAAATTAGAAGATTTATGTTATAAAGCATTCATATAATATATAAGGCATCCTTAAGAATAGGTCTTTTTTATAGTTGTGAATGTTCAAATAAGTGTATGTTGTGAGCTGACAAATCCAGGTTGAAGGCCAGAGCAGCTTGGAACTAAATCCACTACTCTGTATAGTGAATCATGCGACTTTTGAAGAACCTTGCTAATTCCATAGGAGCTTATGTTATGCTAGCTTATGTAATTGATCCTGCATAAAAGACAAAAACATTGATGGCTCAGCACTCCACATATCTGTGGGTATTGTATCCTCCTGGATAATTGCATGAGCAAAGAAAAAAAGACATAGCTTCCTCCACACTCCTTTAAACATTAAAAAAAAAAACATACAAAGGAATTCCAGTCTTTTGATAAAAAAATAAAGATATAATTAAAGGACAGCATTTTTCAAGTTCACTTTTATAACTTAATCATATAACTGGCATTATGCATTCAGATAAACATATTAAATTATATTACTACATTTAAAAAAATGCAAACTAGTTGCATTTGAGTAATTAAATATATTCAGCTCCTGAAAAAAACACCCAACTGCATACATACAAGATCTGGAATTTATTCCGTATGTCTTTGCTGTTCTTTGCATTCAATTCTTTCTGACATCTAATGGGAATTTATATACTCCTAAAGTATAATAAGAACATTGTGTTTGGAAATAAAATATTGATAGCTTCTTTTATCTCTCTCTTTTTTTATAATGAGTGTGTGTAAAATGCAATTATATTTAAGGAGATAAAGACATTCATAAGTAGAGATAGAAATCTGAAAAATTTGATATGTATAAAAAGAGATTAAAATGTATAGAATCATAGATGAAATTCATATAACTAAAAATAGTTTATAGATTTTTAGAAAACAGATGTAAATGGTCCTGAGATTCAGTAGAATTAGGAATATCAAAAATATGATATTAAAATACTAAAATATTAAAATTATTGATATATAAATTCATATCAATTTTACAGAAGTTTGAGAGTCATTATTACAACAATCAGTTTTAGGCAAAAAAGGAAACCAAAGGGAAGAGTAAGAGTTTCATTTGCCTGGATCTGGATTTTACAATGTAGAGAACCCAATGATCCACTTGAACAATTTTTTGAATTTTTTATTTATTTTTGAACAATTTGTTAAAAATATTTATTTATTTATTTCAGAGAGAGAGAGTGACTGCATGAATGAGAGGGGCAGAAGGAAATGGAGAGAGGAACTCAAGCAGTTTCTTCTCTGAGCATGGAGCTCACACAGGGCTTGATCCCTTGACCTTGAAATCAGGACTTGAGCAGAAACCAAGAGTTGGATGCTTACCTGACTGCACCACCAAGATGTCCCTCTACTTGAACAATTTAATTTCCAAAAATATTACTCACTAATAATTAATTATCAGGACTCCGTTACTAAATAAACAATGCTTACCAATGTCAATAGGCAATGTATTAATTTTTCCAGTGTTTGTTTAGTGATCATTTACACTAGCTATTCTGACAAAGCAAATTCAAATAACCAGAGATTCATATTTAGTACTGAATCATCAGTTGTTTTGTAAACTTAAAAACATAAAACTAATAATTTTGTAATCACAGTTACATAAAATATCTTTTTCAAATTTATTTTTGTAATATGTCTTCAGGTGCTACAAACTACACTAATTTTACATATGTTTAGGTACTCCAGGAGAATCTCTGAAATAATGTCATGATTCACTAGGTATATATTTAGCAAAATTTTTATGAATTTATGTTGAATTTTTTCAGTGAAATTTAAAAATTTAAAGTATAGTTACCAATGTATTTTCAAATAAGACTTTATTTCCCCCAAGTATTTTCAAGTAAGTCTTTTTTATTTTTTTTTTTTTTTTTTAGATTAATGAATTGCTTTGTTGTGGTGGTCTACAGTTTCTTCTTTAAGATAAGATCATCTAAAAGGATTTGTACTAACCACAGGTACATTCAAAATCCAAAGAAATAAAAAAAGAAAGAAAAACTCCAGACTCACATTCACTTTGTCTCAGGCACAGCCACTAACATGCCAAGAATTTTCTTGCCTTGAGGACTTCATATATATGGTTATGCCTAATTAACACTGCATTCTAATCACAGAGGTCTTAATTTAACCATTTTTTCCAAAACAAGGACCAATGTAAATGTCTCATGTGTTACATCTCACACTTTGCCGCAATTACTATTCTTTTGTAATTATGTAATTTGCTATTTAAAATCTTTCCACTCATTATCTGTAAAATCCATGAAGGCAGTAATCTTCTGAGACATTGATAGTCTCAGGATATATGAATTTAGCATATAGCAATCTACTAAATAATTATTGCTCACATGAATAAATGAAAGTAATGTGGACATTTTCCCACATAGAATCAAAGAAAGTTTATTTATCATAAAGGTAACAAAAAACAGAATTTATATTCAAATCTCCTGCCTCACTAAAGATTCACAATTTGTAAATCACATATAGCAGGGTTTACTTGGGTAAAACTCATGCTGTGAAAATTAACAGTGTGAAGATGGTGGAAGATAAGGTCAGAGATGATTTTTCAAAGTCTCTGTAAGGGAGAGTCAGGGTTAGCACTGAGATTTTGATCCACGAAACATGGTTTCCATCAATAGGGGAAAAAAAGGCACAAGATTAGAAATATACTCAGGAATATTTTACATAAGTTTCAATTTAGATTTTTTGGAGAAGGGTGTGTCAGGTTTATAGGGAATCCTGTTAGGAAATTCTATTTTTTCAACTTAAATTAAATTAGCCAACATATAGCCCATCATTAGTTTTGATATAATGTTCAGTGATTCATTAGTTGTATATAACACGCAGTGCTCATCATCTCAGGTGCCCTCCTTAAAGCCCATCACACAGTTACCCCATTCCCTCACCCTGTCCTTTTCCACAAGCCACAGTTCGCACACAACTTTAATGTGAAACTATAATTCATGGAATGAAAGAGTGAAAGAGGGAGGGAAGGAAGAAAAGAGAAAGAGCTGATTTGCAAGACACTGGTCAAAACCACAATAGTAGCATATATTCCGGTTGTGTTAGAATCCTTCTCCCTGGTTACAAGAACAGAAAGCTGCCCAGTGACTGTTTTCCTTGGCAAAATCCCTGGGAGGTTGAATGGCTGGACATTTTCAGAATAACAGAAGGTAATTCTGGTCTAAAAAAGTTACATAAAATTGAAAATCCTAGTGGGGGTGGCAAGCTCCCTGTGACTTGTCACCGGAGCTTAGGTCATAAAAACACATAAAGTTAGAAGTTTAAAAACGAAATTGAGCAGTTGAGATATGGATCAAGAAACTCTACTGAATAAGTGGCTTGTGTAAATACCAAAATTATAAAAATGGAGAAAATGAATAAAATAAAAGCAGTGAGCATAAAAACTTTAATAAAACTCTAGTTTGATTTGGCATGCCATAAATGTCAAAAGGGGCATCAGCCAAAGACATTTTATTGCTAATGTCCTACAGCTCAAATAAATTCTGCTAACTACTGGCCTTTGAGCAAGAGTAAAGAAAAGAATAGTAAATACAATCCCACTTATCCCAGAGTCATAGATTATAACAAAATAACACAAAAGCTTTCCTTACCCATTATTTTGCAAGTAGACATGTGAGAACAGAAAAGATCTTTGTTATTTCTCTGTGCTCTGAAGAAAGACACCATCTGCAATATGTTATAGTTTTTTGTTTGTTTGTTTGTTTTTATAGTTCGGTGCCTGTGGGGTGCAGAGAATATAGAATTTGAAATGGCTGAAATCGGCATTCCTCTTTCCATATATTAAGAACTTATTCCTATTTGCTAAGCTTCCCAAGTTAATGAGTTAACCTAAGTTAATGCCAGTTAGTGCCCTTTTACTTCCAGATTTGGCAGTAAAAGATGGAGGAATAAAGAGTTCTGATAAATTTCCATATAACTATGAAAGAGTTTTTATCTCTACTTTCTATTATAATGCCTGTGAGGGAAAAAGAGTAACAAAATGGACGATGGGTATGTCCCAAGAACTAGATCACCTACTTTAGAATTCTGTGGAAGACCTTACCAAGATAATGCCATGTGCGCTTCTAGCAAATGAGTATTTGACATGAAGCGTAAAGGCAAACAGGATGAACCAAAGTCACCTTCTGCTTCCCAATATGTGAATCTATTCTTTTTAGACACTCTAATAGAATATGTGAGTTACTGTTTAGCTTATAACAGTATTCAGCTAAATGATTAAAGAAATATCTTTTTCTTCCTGTTTTTTGAATTACTTTCCCCAAAAGGTATTATGTCAATTTTAGCTGATCAATTATTACCTTATTATTACTAAGAATGATAACATTATTTCAGACAAGAGCACTTAATTGAATACTACCATGATTAAAATAATAGGAAAGGCCCATAGTTTTCTGAACATGGTATTTTGATGTTTTTCTTTTTTTTTTAATTTAATTTAACTTTATTTTTTCAGTGTTCCAAAATTCATTGTTTATGCACCACACCCAGTGTTCCATACAATATGTGCCCTCCATAATATCCACCACCAGACTCACTGTTGTTTTTCAAATATGCAGTGTTTATGTATTCTAAGTTTATACTCAGAAAACATAATAAATCTTTATTTCTCCAAAATTACATTTTTTAAGTGTTGTCTGTCATTCACCAAATAAATTATCTATCAATGTTAATGCATCTTCCTCCCTAATGTTACAATGGATGAACTTTCATCTCCCATATATTAGGTGATATGCTTTGTTTCGCTGGAAATGTCTGAACCACATATTCAAATGTCCGTAACTATCCTGTTTCAAATTCCACCATAAAAATGTTAAATGTTCACTGCTTAGCTTGAAATATGCAATGTAAGATCTAGAACTTATTTTTGGAAAATATATGAGTAAAACTGGTAATTTAAAATAATATAAGGAGACAGTGATTTTTGACAAAGAAATATCCATTATCCTCTCCAATCTATATAGTAATACTCCAATATTTGGGGCAGCAAACAGAGTGCCCAGTTGGCAGTACTGAAATTTTCTTAGATTCCCTTGAAACTTATCTAGAAAGTACAAGTACAGAAGCTTTACTAGCCCAAGATCTATTAAAAAAAGAAATGACAGTTAAGCTGATTTAATTCTTTTCACACTACAATAGTTAATTTCATTTGTTCAAGGGAAAGCTGATTGATTTTTGAAATTATGTAAGAAAAACTAAAACTTAGCTTTGTTTAGAATAAGCATTACATTTTTCCATATTTTCTTACTATTTAATATAAAAATAAAAAGAATTATCTATCTAATTTGAATGTCTTATTTAAAATGAAAATTTTCCAATATGTCACAAATGATGAAATCTATTAGATGAGAAATCAGAAAACATGCCAAGTATAGTTAAATTAATTTTTAAAAAGTATGTAAAATATCTTTACATATAACCAAATGAAGTAAAAATGTACTTTTTTTTTTTAAGATTTTATTTATTTGACAAGGAGAGACACAGTGAAAGCAGAAACAAGCTGGGGGAATAGGATAGGGAGAAGCAGGCTTCCTGCCAAGCAGGGAGCTCAATGTGGAGCTCAAACCCAGGACCCTGGGATAATGACCTGAGCTGAAGGAAGACGCCTAATGGCTGACCCTAATGACCCGGTTGCCCCTCTTTTAAGTTCTTTATGGCCAAAGCCAAAATTTTTAGATAATATCTGAAAATATCAACTTAATATATTTTATCCTTTTTGCAGAAATTCTATACAAAAGTTGTAAAAAATTATGTTTCTTAAGTATTTTTGTCCATTTCTATAAGAGTACTGCATTGTTTTCTTTGCAGTGACTTTATATTATATTTTATTTTATGGTAAATCTTATAACCTTTGACTAGTCTATCTGTTTTAACACTTTTAATGGCTATTCTGTTATTTTCGATTTATTCCTTGAATGCATGAATAATTTAGGATATTTTATCCAATTATGGTTACTGGAATTTTAACTGTAGTTAAACTAAATTTACATATTTTTAAAATTTGTATGCTATCTATTCTACCCATTCAAGAACAGATTTCTGCTTCCCATTTGTTTAGATCACTTTATATTCTATAGTAAGATTATGTTTTATCATTTAGTTGTGGTGATCTTTATGTTAAACTTGTTACTAATAATTTAATAGATTGTGTTGACACTACTAACAGACTTCTTTGTCCTACTGTCATGTGTAGAATATTTTAAGTAAATCTTATTTATTTCTTAATCTTATCTAATACACAACTTGCTAAAATTTCTTAATTCATAGAGTCAAAAGAACAAGATTCTATTTATGATCTATTTCTAGTTTTGAAATACTTTATTGCAATTGATATTCTTATTATTTTGCTTTCATCAGAACCTCCCAAAAATATTTAGTCTAGCATCTGTGAATCCTCAAGATCAATCAACCATACTCTCTTTTCTAATGGCATCACACTGAAAAGAAACATCTGGTAAAAAACTAAAAACTAATCAAGACAAAGATAATAGAAATGGAGAAATTTTAAGGTTCAAATAAAAGAAAAGAAGGGGACAAGGAAGAAGTATGAAAGGAAATTTAATCAAGAAACCTCAGAAAGCAAGTTGCCATATTTTTGAAAACAACAAAAGAGGAATCTATGAAAAGAAGAAGAATGAAGAGGAACAGAAACAGGAAGAAGAAGGACTCAGAGAAGGAGGTAGTTATCCTGAATTTGTGGAACCTTCATAATTTGGGGAAAACTATTTTCACATACAAAAAATGAAGAACAGAAATATATTGATGTTAAACAACATACAAAATATTGCCAAAGACAGTAAGGAGAAGAGCATCCCAATAATGAAAGCACATCAGAAAAACAATTGCACATAACATATTAAAACTATCATCTACTATTTCACCACAATTAATGATTCTTAATTAACTGATACAAGAGAGAAAAAAAAGCACAAATACAAGTGAGACATACTTAAATTAAATTATAATTACATAAATTTTTACAAATCAGAAATGAAGTGTAATAAGGAACAATATAAGAATGAATAAATATGTCAGAAAATCCTTAAATAAAAACTAACGAAAGAGCAACAGTTTGTTTTGTTTTTTTTCAAAGAGCAATGGTTTAAAAGAAAAAAGAAAAAAAAAAAGAAATGAGTAGTCCAGAGAAACTCATATTGAAAACAGTCAAAGAATACTCAATATGCAGATAAAAAGAGTCCCTGAAAAAAAAAATTAAAAGAGAACAAATAAAAAATAATACCTAAAAACTTCCTGAAATTAGAAAAATATTTGAACCTATATTTTGCAATAGCTCACCATGTACCTAAATTACCAATGTTAAGATGTAGTCAGGTAAAATTAGTGGTCATTACTGAAAAACAAAAAATAAACAAACAAACAAAAACAGATACAAAAGAACATGTGACTTATAAAATGAATATGAGATTGTCATCAGACTTAAAATACAATACATTTTATGCTAAAGTTAAATGAAGCACATATTCAAGATAATTATAGAATAATGCATATAACAACTTAGTAAAAACTATTCTTATGAATCATTTCTGAGAATTCTACAAATACATCAATCTAAACACTAAAGAAATATGTATACAAAGAAACTGAAATAAATCTAAAGAAGGCTTAAAATGATAATATATTATAGGAATGGCTTTTTGCTCTATTTATGTAGCTAGAGTAAAACTACTGAAATATGGAGAGAGATTAAGAGAACATATGTGAAAAATGCCTTTAACTATTTTCAGTACATTTATTGAAGCAATAATATATTACTGGTTTTCTCAGACAAATATGTGTCTATTGTTATTAAAGCAAATGAGTAATTTAAGACACTATTCTGCCATTTTTTGTGTACTGGAGAACTAACATTTTCAATATAGAAGGAAGAATAGATTATAAACTTATAGTAAGTTATAGATTTATAATTATAATCTTCTAAGTGTATAATTATGGAATTATAGAAGTGGTTAGTAAAACCCTTTAGTTCTGCATTTTAATTGGTGATAAATTATATTCACATATTTTGTAGGTGGATTAATATAATACAAATTTATAAATATAAATATTTATATACAAATAGAAATATTTAAGTATTTTTCCCTCTGTCCACTACACAGTTCTATAAAAAGATCTATCCAACAGAAATAAATAATTCTAGCACCCACTGTGAATTTAAAAATTATTTCACATCACAATAAACCAGGAATCTGGAAAAATTCCTGGAAAAATATACAACCTCAAGTTGGAGGTAGAAAATGTACAAGATGAATCTGAAACTCATGTCATAATAGATAGCAAAGAAGCTATAGTGGAAGCTAGGGTCATATCAAAAGACTTCCTTTTTAAGAGCCTCCCACTGACTGAACATCCACAGTTAGAATAGTGGTTACACTCAACTAAGATCAATCTAATAAACTTGAGTCATTTATTTCACACTGATATTTAAAAATTATGTATAATTAAATTTAAGGGGCAATTATTTATTTTTTAAATTTATTTATTTATTTATTTGACAGAGATCACAAGTAGGCAGAGAGGCAGGCAGAGAGGAGGGGGAGAAGCAGGCTCGCCGCTGAGCAGAGAGCCCGACGCGGGGCTCGATCCCAGGACCCTGGGATCATGACCCCAGCCGAAGGCAGAGGCTTTAACCCACTGAGCCACCCAGGCGCCCTTTATCTTAAAAGCTGGAGAATAAATACAGTCAACCAAGGTCTAGTCTATATTTCTTATATCTGTAATCATAGAGTATAGGAAGAATTGTAGCTATTTATAAGACAATTCCAAATAATTCAGTTACAAAATCACTATTTTGCAATCCCTAATAAATTAATAAATTCAGGCCTTGAGCTTCATCAATTTGCTAACCACAAAAATGAGGGCAATCAGAAATATGTTCCTGATGAAGAGAGCATTCCCCTAAAATTTTGACAAAGAGACTGGACATAAACCTGACAAATTATTTGGATGTAGTGATTGATTTACAGGATGCATAGAGGACAGAGGAGCAAGTTTGAGTGCCTTTGCACTCAGCAATATCTGACCTAGGGAGAAAACTTTCCAGGTCAAATGGATTGTGCAACAGACAAATTTTAAGAAAATTAATGAAATGAGCAGAAAAATACATAAAATAAAGTGGCTTAAAGACAAGTCATTGTTTAAAATAGCATGTACCTGCATGCACATTTGGATAATAAGATAATCTTTAAATTTTTTAAATGTTTTTATCTATTTATCTGACAGAGAGATCACAAGCAGGCAGAGAGAGAGGTGGAAGCAAGCTCCCCGCCAAGCAGAGAGTCCTACGCAGGCCGGATTCCAGGACCCCAAGATCATGACCCGAGCCAGAGGCAGAGGCCCAAACCACTAAGCCACCCAGATGTCCCAAGATAATCTTTTAAATAAAATAATGTAGTATGTAATAATTCAGGATAACAATCACTAATGGGGTTGAGAGAGCTCATTGTGGGGTAGCCAGCAATGTTTTATTTCTTATTTGTTAGTAATTACAAGAATATCCAACTTAAAAAAATCATATGAAAGATACTTGAAATCATTTGTCATTAGGAAATTTTAAATTAAAACAACAGTGAGATACCACCACACATTCACTAGAGTGTGGCTAAAATTAAGAAACCTAACAATACCATATGTTTAAGATGTTTAGGTTGCAAAGCAACAGGTATGTATGTATGTACCTATGTATAGTACCTATATGCAAGTGGGAAAGCAAAATGATACAGTGGTTTTGGAAGATTGTTTGATAATTTCTTATAAAGTTAAATATTGTGTTAAGATATCATCCTGCCATTGCAGTCTTAGGTATTTACCCAATTGAGTTGAAAATAGAAATCTACATAGAAACCTGCACACATATTGATTATAGTAGTTTTATTTATAATCAACAAAAACCAGAACCAACCACATTGTCCTTCCTGAATGGATAAACAAACTGCAGTACATTCATACAATGGAATATTATTCAGCAATAAAATAAAATGAGCTATCAAGTCACAAACTGACTGAGGAAACTTACATTTATATTATCAAGGGCGAGAAAGCAGTCTAAAAAATTATATGATTTGTGCTAGAAAAGGCAAAACTAGGGGCACCTGAGTGGCTCAGTGGGTTAAGCCTCTGAGAGTCAACATGCTCGTATCAATCAGCTCTGTTCTCATTTTCTTCTAAGAAAGCTGACCTGTGTGGAATAGGCAGCCTAGTCTGCTGTCCATCATTTTTTAATGGGTTAGAAAATCCATTTAGTGTATATCCAAGACACGTATTTCAATCTAACATGTATCACTAATAAAGTTGATACTCTAATCTTATTTCTGTTTTTGTATCTATCAGTTAATTCTAAAATTATGTGGAAAAAATTGACATTCCTTGAAAACTCCTGTATCTTGAACACATACAAATGTACACCTGCATGTGTATCTGTGCATGTATTTCAGTGTGTTTTATAGCTTGGAATATGTTTTATCTTGGTGCATATTATATATGAGGTTGAGAAGATGGTATATTCTGCTATTATTGGATTAAATGTTTTATAAATGTCAATTAGATCTATTTGATTAATATTGCTGAGAAGAGAAAAATAATATAAAATTGATTCTATGTGCTACAGGTTAAAAATTATCATACTGTTATTCAAGTAAACAGGAATTGGGTATTAAGTAAATGGGTGGTGTATAAATGGGAGCCAGGTGTTTTACTGTTGGCATGGAAATTTCTAGCTCTGCAAAATGAGACCGAATGATCCAGGTGGTAATGGGTTAGAATTATAGACATTAGTAAGAACTAATGTTTAATGTGGATACAAATGTGTATATAGAGAAATAATTTTAGATATGTGTATATACACATGTTAGTATAATCACATATATTTCTTTGCTTTTTCAGTTGAGAGTGCCTGTAACACTGTAGTAGCAATGGACACATTTAGTACTCTAATATGGTTTCAATTTTCCAATAAGACACTCAGGATTCCTTGGGAAATGGCTGATACTATGATTGGCAAGAACTCTATAAGATGAGCCTGAAGTATCTTGTAACGTCAGAAAGAGAGGAACTTCTCAAAAACAAACAAACAAAAATCTAAGCAAAACTTTGATGGGGTGTGTCAGTGGAGCACAGGAGACAACTAGAAGACCTCCCAGTGATAAAAATAGAACTTTTAAAATAATCATATAAATAAAGTGTTGGATTATAACCCAAAGAATAAAATAAAAATCACAAATCAACATTTACACGACTAAATGAAGGAGTAAATAAAAAATAAATGGAGGAAAAGACACAAATCTCTTGTACAGACAAATTCCACATAAATTATGTAGATATTCTACTCTGTAAGAGGAGGGACATAACTCCTACTTCCTAAGCCTCATCTATGTATACTGATTTTCCTCCAAAATGTTTGGAAAGGGAGAATAAAACTACTATACAGTGGAATAACCTGACAAAACACTGCCTCGGTCATATGACCAAGGTCAACTTCAATGACAAGTTAGTTTGATTGTATGTACACTTGATATGATGTAATGAGAATAACACTTTTTTTCCCCTGTATTTTTCCTCCTAAAAACCCATTATTCCAAACTAATAGTGCAAAATATATCAGGCAAGTTCCAATAGAAGGGTATCCTATATACACCTACCAAATAGTAATCAAAACTTTTAAGGTCATCAACAAAGATAGTTTGAGTAACTGCTACAGGCCAGCGGAGCTTCAGGAGACATGACAACTGAATGGAATATGATAATATGGATGGGATCCTTGAACAAAAAGAACATTAGATAAAAACTAAGGGATTCTGAATATACTATTTTTTAAATAATGTATCAACTTTGGTTCATTATTTATCACATATATGCCACACTAAAATGTTAATGATAGTAGAAACTATACTAGGGGAGGTGGGAGTTGTATGGACACCCTTTAGTATCTCCTTCATTTTTCTGTAAATCTAAAACTGTACTAAAAATAAACTTTATACTTTTTTCAAAAAACCCACATAACTGGCAATCCTATAATATTAAAAATTGTATTAGATGCACCTAAAGAAACTAAACTGATGAGTGTTCCAGTTCAGTTATTATCATTAAAAAGGAAATTACCTGCAATTTTCAGAAGATTACTATGGGACTTGCAGTTAACAATTCCAAATGGAACTTTCTTTTTTATCACTTCTTATAAATAAAGTCAAGAAAACTTACTAATATTGCAACCATGATTTACTTTCTGGTAATAGGTACCTCTTAGTAGACCCAATGAAAATTTCCTACATAACCAATAATTTAACATATCTGTAAGGAAGCACTCTCAAGCATTATGTAAAGAGTTTTCAACAGCTAGCATGAAAAGGAAATGAACACTTCCAATCATCTCCTTCACTCTATAATTTTAGGCTCTAGGAATGTATTTAACATTCTCCAATATATTTTGTGGTCTGAAGACAGAATGAAGGGAAACAATGCCTATTTTCCTCCCACCCAACTAAATTACAATAAAAGAAGACATTGCAGGGTCAACTGGGTGGCTCAGTAGGTTAAGCATCTGACTTCAGCTCTGGTCATGATCCCAGGGCTCTGGGATGGAGCCCCACATCAGACTTCCTACCCAGGGGCAGCCTGCTTTTCCCTTTCCCTCTATGGCTCCCCTGGCTTGTATTCACTCTCTCTCTGTCAAATAAATAAATAGAATCTTAAAAAAAAAAAAAGGCATTGCAAATATACAGAGACCTCCACAATAAGTTACAGATCAGTTGCATTAAATTTAACATACTGAGACCACTTAAAAATTTCATCTTATATAACAACATTATTAAAAACACTGTTAATAAAATTTGTATGTATGTAAACTTTTATTTGAAACCTTTTTCCTTGACATTTCTGGAAAATAATGATCTCCTTTTAGTAGGTGATAGACTTCCTTATGTTATATAAACCCATCATTTTTTCCATCTTAATTTGTATACCAGCAAGCTCAGAACAAACCTTTTACCTCGATTTTCTAGTCTCTCCTCCAGACTTCTTTTTTATAAAGTTGCTTTTTTTTAAGTTTATGTTACCTCAAATCATTTCCAGAAACAAATAGATAAATTAGAAATAAATATACAAACAAAACACATAAATAAACAATTATCAAACATCAGGATTACTAGGTAATGCTGTATTCTATTCACCTCTGGTGCTGGCATAACACTTTAGGTCAGACAGTTACCTGTGATTATGAAAGGGTCAAAATACTTAGTAAAAAACACATCTCTTATTCTCTTGAAATTTCCTGTTGCCACTGATAACCCTGCAATGAGAAATTTCAGTATTAAAAGGACCTAAAACTTGATCCAATAGTTTAAAAATGTCTCCTAGAAGCAAAATTATGAGGGCATTGACCACAATGTTGATGATTCCTCTTATTTTTTTAATTTTTTTCTGTCTTTTTTCTCTTTTCCTTTTTTTTTTTCCCTTCACCAAGGTACATTTATCCATGCCACAAAGGAAACAATGCATCAAGTGTACAGCAATGCTTCATGTTCCCATCTAATGGAGCTTGTTGAGATTTGCATCCAGATTGACATTCCATCTGATGTGTACTCCGAGTAAGGCTGGTTAACGATGACCACGAGCAGGTGCAGAATTCAAAGCTTTCAAGACTTTACTTCTTTTATCAGCACTCTTAATTTTATAAACGATAAAGCCTATAACCCCATACCTACTTGAATCTGCCAGTACGCCTGGGCATAGTAGGACTTCATAGGGACCCAAACGTTTTTAACAAGGTTTTGAAGCATCTCAGCACAGGACCCCCATTTCAAGCCTCCCTGACACTCAAAGGCCAGTGACTCGGAAAGGTCACTGAGTGATATGATTCCTCTTTAGGATGCAAAATTGCAATGCGTGACTTACTTTCACTGTCTTACCCAGTATCTAAGAAAGCATCCGCATATCTTTTTGAAACTTCACAACAGACAAGTACAACAACTGATCAGTCTGTCTTATTTTCTTATTTACATAACTTCATTGATTCTCTTATCAGTCAACTTTATCTGACAGTTCAATGTTTACTAGATTTTGTAGAAATGTTTCTGGGATGTTCCTGAAAAAAAAAAAAAAAAGCCTACCCATCCAGCCATAATCTTACTCAGACTTTTATAAAATTCTAAATTATTTCCATCAAATTGGTAATAGAGTTCTGAAACCTTTAAGTTGAATTTAGAATGTCAAGGAAAAAAATCTTATTTTGAATTCTATATTTTTCCCAAAATTTAAGTCAGAAATGCGCTACTCAAAAATCATCTTATCTTAGAAGAATTGAACACAAAGTGCCTTAAAAGACATGCAGTGTACACCTGTATAATTTTTTCTATATTTCTTTGTGTCAAGTAATGCTGAGTAAATCTATTCAGTCTGACAGATCAAGCCAAATGAGTTCCATCAAATCAATATGCTGGTAGTAATCCCTAAGTTTCCAAAGATTTCTCAGAACATCTGGTAAAGTTGAAAGCATGTATATGCCAATTTCAATTCATGTACATCCTGGATTAATATCTAAATCTGGGAATTGGTAAATACCTAATCCTCACATTTAACTGTGTAAAATCTTTAATGATTAGAGCTTAGGACAACATTTAACAACATTTACCCTCAAAATACAAAGGGAAGAAAAAAATGAACATTTCCAAATTTCTAAGACCCATATCTATTCATTTCAGAATCTACTTTGACAAAATAATGAATGAATGAATTCAAAAGTATCTACACTAACTTTCCTACTTTCTAGAGAGATAATCCTTTGTGTGAACTTAAAACTCACTTATAGGTGCTTGATAGTTTTAGTATCATCTATCCTACAATTAAAGATACAAGGTAATATGTCTTTAGAAATGATAGCACTTTGAAATAAATTCACTTGAAGTCACTGTCAGATATTTTATGAGAACCAGTGAGTAGAATTTAATTCAAGAAAGCTGAAGACCAAATATTTCACCCTTGAAATGTGGAGAAAGGGCAAAGAAACAAGAGACAAGGGCTGCTAATTTGAATTTATTGATAGTTTACATGTTTAACTAGACTTGGTCTTCTATTTTTTGATATTTATACATTTATGATCCTTGTTCTGTCCTGTAGAAGGAGGATTTTTGTTTAATGTATGTGATTATGGAAAATGTCTAGAAGATCTCAGAAGTAAAGGAAATGTCTACTTCATTCCATCCCTGCCCTTAATTTATACACCTAATGCAGAGACACGTGGCAAGTACAAATGAATACAGTTTCAATTCATTCATTCATTCATTCATTCATTCATTCAGGCCGTCAGTCCTGTTCAATAAATACATGGTTTCTGCCTCCTCTGCATATGGGTTAGAAATGGAATGATGAGTTAAAATGACATGTTTCTTGCTTTTGTAGAATTTAACAGAGAATAAAACAGCCATATGCACACAGTAGATTTAGGATTCCAATCTGTACCCATTGCTACAAAGAGAAAGTAGAGAATGAGCTTATCACTGTGCCTGATTTAGGCCAGGGGGTGGTAAACAATGCCTGAAGTTTCAGCAGGCATTTGAGAAAGTTTTATTGTTTTGTTTTGTTGTCTATAAAATATGTAAGAGTTGAACATGCAGAGGTTTAATGCCAGGATTTCTTTTAGAATCAGGGGAAATTCAGATTAATTTATTCCACTGCAATATGGTAAATCTATGGCGCTGGTACACAGAATGCATGCAGGGTAAATTGCTTTGGGCAAACTGCTACAAGACCATTAGAGGAGATCTTTCTTCTTCCTTCCTTCCTTTCCTCTCCTTCATTTCCTCTCCTTCCTTCATTTCTTTCTTTCTCCCTCTTTCTTTCTTTCTTTCTCTTTCTCTTTCTTTCTTTCTTTCTTTCTTTCTTTCTTTCTTTCTTTCTTTCTTTC